>JAOVVI020007522.1:0-14815 GCA_028571085.2 Nepenthes alata | reverse complement strand
GAAATTGGACGTTCTCCTCCAATCTGCGGAGCACCCTCTATAAAGACCAAAGAGAGGAACCAGTCAATCAGGCAAGAGAGCCACTGAAAAGCACAACCACAAAGGATGAAGATTCACAAAACTCTTACCTCGCAGCAAGAAGAATGAAAAGATCCAACGAACTCATGGCTAGGAGGTCCCCTTAGAACCTCCTGATGCTCCAGAGCACAAGAAGCTGGGCGGAACTCAACACCATCGGCGATGGTGCCCTCTAAAAGGGTAGCTCCTAACTCATCTGACGATCAGTCGTCCTCGCTACTCCCTTCTATCGAGGGCACAGAGCCGGAGGAGGGTGGCACCATTGATGAGGATGCAACAAGAATGGGGATGCCGGAAGTATCATGGTCAGCTATCTATAAAAGTGCCAAGAAGACAGCAAAGTAATGCCCAGGAAATGTTGTCAGAGAAAGAAGCAAACGCACACACCAAGTAAAAGGAATAATGAAAGAAGGGATTGATGCAATGCTTATATAGCGAGTCGGGGAGTTGAAGGGCCTTATCTCTACAATGGCAGCAACACGTGTCCTCACCGCAGCGCGCTACAACGGGTCCTTTCCCCCATGTTATTATGGGCCATTATGGCGGCCGCCACATCATCTCTGCAATCAAAGCGCTTAGACGCTTTGATTGATGTGATGGCTATGTAACCCCAAAAGATGACTCCCAGATGCACCAGTCTCAACTCGTCGATGAGTAGGAGACAGTTTTTAAATCCATCATTAAGACAACACCATGTGACGATGGCCCACAAAATGGATGACCGTGAACATGGACTCTCTAGCACCTCCCCGACAAGGCGCTGAGACGAGAGACTGAGGGCTGAATCAGGATTAAGGTGTCTAAGGCTCCTCTCATCATGGCAATGAGACAAGAACCACAGAGAATGGAAGAATAAGGTACTACCACCGGTCTTAGCCGATAGTAGTGCATGAGCTGCCCAACATGGGCGGTCTCAAACATTCTCGGCACGAAGACTCGAAGCCTCCGAGAAGGTTACTCTCCAGCAGAGACTGATGTGAAGAGCCAAAAGCTGACCAAAACCCGACCCTCAATTCTCCCTAGTCTTGGGCATGCAGTTGACAAGTCAGCTAGCCGCAGCCATGTCCCCCAAGGCCCATCTCCAACCAATGCGATCCAATCTGGAGCCCCTGAGAGCTCTTGGTACCCTGATTTGCTCTCATACAATCTGCGATCGTTAGAGCCGGTCCGCTGCTAACCCCGAGTCACATCGGTTGCAACAACACCAAACCGGCCATCCATTGCCCTGAAGGCAGCACTCACTCGGAAGATGCGACCAAATTCGTCATCCAGTCAAGGACGGAACCCCCAAGCACGCTGCTCCTCGGATGTGACCAGTCAATCATCTCTGACTTGGCAACTTTGGGGCTGATCTGACTACCCATCTCCTGACAAGGCATCAAGGTCGACCACCACACATCTAATCCCACAAAAACTGAACTACCAAGTTAGTGGATGGCTAGTAGGTCACAACGTGCATAATAATTTCGGCCACTAAAAATTATACAACAAAGTCAGAAATCAAAAGACAAAAGGAAAGTGAAAGAGCAAAGTTCCAAGGTTCCGTTCATTAATTTTCTTTACAAAGTACAAAACTTATATCATCGGCATACATGATGCAAAAAAAGGAGCATTTGGGACAGATACTCAGTGGCACTGACCTGTAAAATTGATTCTGGGAGGACAATAGTGACTAAAATGTCTAACAATTATTCGCTATTTATCAAACCCCCAGACTAGGGGTCGACGTACCGTAGCAACTGAATGGGATGCCAGTCCCGGATGAGGGGAGAGGTGAGACGCCGCCACCCTCACAAGGAAGGCCTCCTGATAGGAATCCTCCGCCAAAGCTAACCGTAGCCTATGAGGCTAAACTCGATCCATAATGGCAACGACGGTCCGACCACGGCGAAACTCTGAAAGCACCTCTTCAAATACGCTTCTCAAGTGACCATCTGACAAAAGGAACCAAAGATCAAGCACTCCCCCTTGAGTTGAGGTGGCAAAGCAGAATGTTAGCACCTCAGAGTTCCCGCAGAAGCTTTGTTGTCGGACACTAGCATGGAGGAGCAACTTGGCAGTGGCCCGAAAACCAAGCCACCCCTTTCATGACAGGAAAACAACCCTAAAAGGGACATAACAGCGAGCTCCAACTGCAACTTTTAGACTTTGAAGACTTTCATCGACCGCGAACGACAGCAATAAGGATTCCAGGCTTGCTCTGAGTGCAGCTTTCAACCCCAAAGGATGCCCACAAGTCCTCCACCATGGTGGCCTGAGACCCTCTCCTTGTTTAATTGCTTGCATCAATTGATCAAGGGAAATGTGATTCATGGCATGAAGTATGGAGGGTTCCCCTATTTACAGCCAGAGTAGGGATCAACGAAACTATTAATTCGAAGGGTCACGTCCACAAGTAGGAGGTCAACACCTGGCCTCGGGGCTACCCAGAATCTTTATAGGCAAGGCTTAGCTCAAATGACGCTTTACATAAAAAAAAAGTGAGGAACACCGAAGAGGAAAGCTTTGAAAGGAAGTATATGGGAAAGGAGCATACAAGTTGGCCCGTGCAAAGACATCCCATCACCGTACATATTGGGAACTAGTGCAGTATAGTTTTTCGGTATGGGAGGCTAATGATGGGTCTGGTGACACCATGGGCTAGTCTAATCTCCTGCCCAACTTTCAGTGCAATAAGAGTCCCAGCAAGCGGTGGGCTAAGTTTTAGTAAGGAGATTGATCTAACCCAATCAGTGTGTCATGGCAATGACCAGAATGAGACTCAGTGAGCGATAGGTCAAAGGGGATAAGCATGAATGGCCCAACCGATAATATAGTCAAACAGACTAATCCGGAAGACCCTCAAATAGGTAGCCAACAAAGCGGTTAGAGTATGCATATGTAGAATACCGCCTGAAGCCACCTGACTACTGGATCGGGGGACCACTCAGGGCCTCCTTACCATAGCAAGGTGACACCTGATAAAGGCGGCTCCCGTTAACATCGCAACGGCCAACAAACCCAGAAGCAACACCTGTCATAGACATTGGCGCCAAATATTCACCCATGAAGTATTACAAATACTTCTCGCCACCATGCAGCAAGGGAGCCTGCTCTGGCATCAAAGGGGGATCCTTCGCCAGTGTCAAGGGAACACCCTACTCAAATCCATAAGGCCCCCTTTTCTGACCAGAAAAAGCCTTGGTCCCTGGAAGAGAAAAGGGAGAACCAAGCTCTTTCCTTGCACAACTCTTCTTCCTCCTCACAAAGTCACTCTCTGTCGAGTTCACTACTAGTGAGCCACTTACCTAGTATATTTGTACTGAGCCACTTTATGGGTGCATCCCTAGTGAGCCGCTTATTAAGTGCAACCCTCGTGAGCTATACTCATCAAGTGCAACTTTAGTAGCCACTAACCGCATGCAACTAGATAGGAGCCCAATCCTCACTTCTCTCTAAACCGCCCTCGGTCGGGCGCCCAACAAAAGTCCAATTCTCCTTTCTCTCTAAGCCGCTCCCTTTTGGGCACATAATAGGACCCAGTCCTCGACTCACATCCCCTTTTCATATGCAATTATGTATTCTCTAATATCCTTATTATATTTTTCTATCTCTTTAAAAAGATTTCTCGTTTGAGTATCAGAGGATAAATCAAAGATTGAGCTCTGCTAATCCTCTGACATCTTATTTTATAATTTATGGTGCACACGTTTCAGATTAACATTGACGCATACCAGATCCGTTTTAATTCGACCGGTAATAAAAAATTGAGTAACTCCCTAATCCCTACTACAACCGGAACAGCAGAGAAACATCAAGATAATATAAAATACAGTTGAATAAAATTTTGTTATATATTTTAGATCATTATTCGACTCTATTTTCTTAAGGAAAGATTAATATCTTTAAAAAATTAATATTTGGACTTGCCTTGAAATATTTGTCTAATATATTTTTAATTCACTAAAAGCCCATTTAAATCTAATTTTAAAAAAAAAATTATTAAATAAATTATTTTTTATGTTTGATCTAAAAAGTATAGTACAAATATAAAAAATTATAATAATAAAGGTATGTAGTAATTAATTATTTCTTTCCTAATAACTAAACAAATAAAAAAATTTCTTTTTCAAATAATTCTCCATTCATATTTAAATAAAAAATATTTTTAATCACATATACTATTTGATGGGTACAGTATAACCGGCCCAGAAAAAAACTGCTCAAACCGTTTCGTCTTATCAAGATGGTTATCACGGATAGTTTTTGACCGATGATTATTATAGAGAAAAATAACCACCTCCGCCTATATAATAATCCTCATTCTAAGGAGAAGGGGAAAGGAGGAGAGAATGGGAGAAAACCGTAAAAAAAATCTCCGAAAATCTCCAGAAATGGAGATTAGAGAAATGACCAAAAAAGGGAAAAAAGAATAGAGGAAAAAATCCCTTCTCAGAGACATCTATGCCTTGATCATCCCTGGAGGCCAGCCAGAGAGAGAAAGAAGGAATAAGGCTTGAGAGGAATAAAAGAGAAAGCTTGGCCGATCGGCCTTCACTGAGCCATGTGCTCCGTCCATCCGTCCAGAATGTAATTCTCCATCCCAAAGAGTCATCTCTATCCCAGAATGGAGGAATCCAAAAAGAAGAGGATTCTCTCTCTCTATTCTTGGAAGCATGACTTCCATCTATGCTCAATCCACCACATATGCATCATCTATTTATCTTTCTATATTCTTGGAAAGACTTCTGACTTGAGCGTCGGAGGATTTACGGTGGGAACAATTCCCGCCGACCTCTGACGTCTCGTTTTTAGTTGTGTTGTACAGGACTCAGATTCAAGACTATGGAGATGGATCTGCGTCAGATCAACCAACAAGAAGATCCGATTTGCGGCTCTGATCCGTAGGATAATCCGAATTTCTGGTACACAACAAGTACTATTGAACTTCACTTTAGGGGAAGGGTTTTACTGAAGTCTCTAAATTATAGAATGAAATAATGGCAGGCATACACCAATCCCCCTAACACTCTTATTTTTCAATAATATGATGAAATTGCGATATATCGTCATATTGGTAATATATTGCGATATATCGGCCAATATTTTTTTATCAGGTTACAATTTGAAAATTTTTTTTTTCAGTATATTTAATGCAAATAAGTATTTCCCCATATGTTTGATTCCAATTTGGCAACCATCGATTCCAATACCAATATTTTCATCCATGCTCCCAATGCAATCCAAGGGGAGTCAATCTCATTGCCCAGATTCTTCCAAATCTACCCATACATCCCTTCTTTGAACAGGGGTGTGTTCACCATTAACAAAGATGACAAAAAACCATTTCTGAAGTAATTTTTAACTTGAACTTCACAATGTAGCAGCTGTTTCTGCCCAGGAAGGACAGGAAAATTGAAAATGCACTTCTTTCCACATGAGGCTGATCCTTGCATGAGAGGCAAACTTCCCATTTGTGGTCCGTTGCAGACTATTATTGCAGCCGATGAAAATATCCTCTTTATTAGGCTTTATTCTGGTTCTGTAATTCTTGCCACACTTATATTTAGTCACATTGAGCCATCATTTGACCACCTTCTGCTTTAAGGAGTCATTCGTACCCCTTATATTCCAGCTCCCAATATTCGTTTGATATTGATAGGCGGCCATCTGCCTTTTGATTTCCTTAAACTGGGGGTCAGTTATGTCCATAACTTGCTCCCTTGTTTTATCTTGCATGAGCTCTTCAATTCCCTCTCCTGCAGCAGTAATTAAAACAAGTAAGAGTTAGAAAGCCCTTCTTACTGCTGCTAGATGCTGTTGAAGTGAACTTACTAGCTGCTACTAATTTCTTTGCTGCTTCCCTTCTATATACAGCTGTCCAGGATCTTGATTCGTCCTTTCTTTAGGGGCAGAAGCTAGTCTAGAATTGGAAAAAAATAATCCTCATGGAACTTACTGTATAGCTTTTCTGTGCACCCTAAATTTTGGAGACCATGGGTTTAACAAAACAAATTTGCCACTAAGCAATCATGACCCACTTGCAAGCACTTCATTCATAACCTTGTTTACAAATTTGACAACAGACGCACCAAATTCAAGATTAGAAATCCTATCAACAGTTGATTTTCTCCATTTCTAGTGGACATGTCTCCATCACGAATGGAGGGTTACCTCCAATAACAAACATGAAGGAAATGGTTGCAAAATGCCACCTAACTAACAACTTTTGTCTGATTTATTCTGAATCTGTCTTGTTGTCGAGTTCAACATCTTTAAATTTTAGACCACTGCGGATAACTTGATTCTCTTGGAAGAGCAAGGTCCAGTCAAGCTTTGAATCATCATTTGCAGGCCTCACTGATGACTTCTGAATCTTCCCAACTTGTTCTGAACCTAAATAATGTGCCGATTCCTCCACATTGTCCCAGCTTGGCTTTTTCTTCTCACTTGAGTCTTATTCAGCTCTGGTGGGAGTATTAAAGAACACCAGTCCTTAAGGTCAATAGATTCAGAGTGAGCCAAGGAAATTGAATTTGTCTTTTGGTTGTTGCAAATTTGTGGGTTTCTGTTGAGATTGAGCATCAGTCTTTTGGGCTTTTGGCAAGGTTTCTTCTTCATTTTCCTTGTTGCACATGTTTGATTGCTGTATCATCCATTAAGTGGAACTCCTCCTTACAGTAACAGGATTGTCTGTATGCGTTTTTGTATGCTTAATGCCTACTTGATTTTGGATGCAGAAATTTTCCTCAGGGAACCATCAGTGACATGGTGGAAGATGTGTCTCAAGGAATCTCATTTGTGTTCAATAATATTGTCTTTTATGGAGGTGATCCTAGCAGGTGATTGAATCATCTACCTTGCTATAATTCAATTCTTTTGCAAATGTTATTGACATCTTCTCACTTATTTGGGTATAGAGTTTATTTAATGGGGCAATCAGCTGGTGCACATATATCAGCTTGTGCTCTCTTGCGGCAGGCAATCAAAGAATCTGAGGGAGAGAGCATCTCCTGGATTGTTTCGCAGCTAAAAGCTTATTTCGGGTTATCAGGCGGGTATGCAATGAGCCTTTTTTTTGGTCCAGAGTTTTTCTCATTACGGTCATGCTTTCCATAATCATATAATGGGCATCACCCACTGTTAGTAACAGGGTTTTTATCATATATTTTATGTTGGGAAGATGATTCAAGAGAATTAATGGAGCATACTAGCATGGGGTGGGGCCTGGATAATGGAGAAATGCAATTCCCGGAACATTATCTCAGTATTAGTGTTGAACAACTGAAAGAGGAAGCTGATTGTTCTTTTGTCAGTTTTAAATTGGGTGTAATTATGTTGTACAAGATGTTGCACCTGTCGGGTCTCTCCCTTCCATTTTTGCACCAGCAAAAACACTTGCAGTAAGGAAGGAGTATTTGTCACCTCAGTAAACCCGCTCACATCACTTATCTCCCCCTAAGAACTTCTACCCGAAAAATAAGGCGCACTATATCTAAATCTGACATCTATTCCGATGTTGCTGACATATACTCTTTCCATTGGGGTTGATAACACTTTTAAGTGGTAACATTTTATTTGCCTAGTATCCATCGAACAGACATTTGAATGCTCAGGGATTGAGTTTATCCTTTGACTTCCTCTGATCATGAACACAGCCAAATGCTTTGGAAGGTATAATAAAGGAATTCTTTGTTATAAGCATCTCTTTCTTAGTAAGAGAGAGAGTGAGAATGAGAGATATAGAGGGGGTTTTGGTAGTGGTTGTGGGTTATTGAGTCCACACCAGCCCTTCGATATTTTCATGCTTTGCAATTACAATAGTATTCCTGGTTAAGTGCACAGGAAAAACCACCTTTTTAGTGATAGAGACCTGCCATTTCTTGGTGTTATTATCATTTTTTGTTTTGCATGATATGGATGTATGCGAAGCAAGGATAGTTTGGTGGTTTGGTACCCTTTTAATCAAGTGAATGACTTGAGTTTAATTTAGAACCCTCCTAATAGATATAGGTTGGTTTCATACTATGTATATTAAGTGTGCCTTTGCGTAATGATATGACTATTTTATTATGACTTCAAACAATGGTAATCGTCTCTCTGTAATATAGGGGTAAAGTTACTTATATCTAACCCTTCCTAATATCAAGCTCTACATACATATGGGTGAGCGTGACAATATTTATGCTTGGTGGTTAAAGGTCTACACTGTCAGTTGCACAACTTGTGCATGCCTATAAATTCTTGTTTTGAATTACTGAACTTTGCTTCATCTTCCCTTTTCCTCATGTACACTTGATCATCATTTTTCCGGTGATGCATTTTCATAGATGAAATCCTACACATTTTAAGTATATGTCACTGGCTGTGGGTTAAAATACGATGATATTTCCTGTCTATAATCCTGAATTGATATTTGTTCTTCAAATACGTGAGCCACCTGCAATTGTTGTGATGCTTAAGAACCAAGATTATGGATAGTTATGGCCAGAAATATTTGGCATCCACAGGTGGTGCAATGTCAACACATGTATATTATAAATTTATTGTTAGTGGATTAAGATGTTTCTGTTTAAATGACACACTCTTCTAACCATATGTGTTAGGTACAACCTGTTCAAGTTAGTTGAACATTTTCATAATCGAGGCCTTTATCGATCCATCTTCTTAAGGTATGCATTTGTCATTTGAAGTCGCCAATAGCATACTTAACAACCTGCTTAAATTTTCCAACTTAGCAGTTCAATATGCCATGTTGAGTAACAAATGAAAATGGATGATTTGAAGGTGATGGTTTGTACACTTGCAACATGGCAAGAAAGTAACAGTGATATTCTTGAGGTTTGAGGCAGTAAGAGGGGGAGGGGATCAAGAGCCAAAACTATGAATAAAGATATCAATATCGGTCGTGATTGTATCGTTATCAGACATATTGGATAATATATATTAGCATCTGACATATTAGAAGAATTTTTTTTTTTAAAAAAATTATAAACTAACAAGTCATATCAGCTGATATTAGTCGAATATCAGATATATTGACCGATATTTTGAATATTGGTGGATATATCGTCTTTATGATAACATATTATGATTGTTGCGTTATTGGGAAGTATCATATTGAAGGCTCGACATCGATATGTATTGAATGATATTTACATCAATACAGAAACTCATGTATCGAAGTGGAGAATTTGTTGGTCCCTCTGACTTTTGGAGGCTGTAGCCCCACGTTGGAGCAGGCTGTGTGAAGATCATTCCAATGGCCACACATGTCATGGACTTATGGCTTTCTTAGTGTTGCTCAGCTACAGCAGTGTGTGTTGTAGTCATATACGTTTATAACTGATGTTTTACATGGTCTATTGCAGCGTTATGGAAGGAGAAGAATCTCTGGGAAAATTTTCACCTGAAGTTATGGTACAAAAGAAGAGCACTGCAGAAGCTCCTTTATTGTTGCCTCCTATAATTCTTTTCCATGGAACCAATGACTATTCTATCCCACATGATGCCAGGTCCAACTGCTTTGCTTAGCATCGTGTTCTATGATGGCTACTTGAAAGTTAAAGCACATTTGAGCTTTTGCTGGCTACTTTTTCGCTCAATAAGGCTCAGAGCTTAAGTTTTGCATATTGTTTCTCTCAATGATTCAAACTCTCAATGTTCATGCGCTGCACAAATCATATACCTTGACATGATTTTCCAGATAGGAGTAACAAAACTGTGCATAGTAGTACTGAACATAGCATATAAAAGTATAGAAGGCATCAATTTGCATCACTTATTACATGCAATTTTTCTATTATAATACATCATTTAAATACGCAGAGAACTTGCGTAAGGTCAACCTAACACTGGAATCTGCTGGGCTGTGGGCTGCATCCCTTTTTCACACACACATATATATATATCCTATTTATTTATCTGCTAGATGATACCCTATAAAATAAAAATAGGATTGTAAAATTTCAAAAAAATCATTAAAAAGACTATGAACTTTTCTACTGGATATGAAAACTTACCAATTTTTCTTTCTCCAGAACAGGAGTGAAGAAAACCTATAGAAGTTGGCCTCACCATGGCTTGATTATGGACCTTTCCGTCAATTTATTGAGTTTTATATTGTCTCAAAGGATTAGTTATCATACTTGCTAAATAATTGCAAAATAATTGATCAACTGAGATGTTTGCAATAATATCACCTAATCTGTTGCTTCCTTTTGACATTGCTTTTCCTTTTAATTTTATTTTTCTCTTCTACGTTCTAAATAACTGATTTTTTAACCTTGCAGTAAAGATTTTGCAGATGCTCTCAAATGTGCAAATGCCCATGCTGAACTGGTTCTTTATAATGGAAAAACTCACACTGATTTGTTTCTCCAGGTAAGTAATGATTTAAACCTTCTTCGGATGCATTATTACTGCCATAAGCAAATTGTATAACCGAGCACAATGCTAATTAGTACTGTAAATGAACTAATGCCTTCATGTTCATGACTTTGTTATTTCACTATAATGGTTCTGAATTTTCTGTTTACAATATCATAATTATAATCTCTGGTTACAACTGTCCCTTCCACATAATCAGAGATCTGCCCCTATTCAAATTTATTTAGCTGGGTCTTCCCTTTTCTAGCTTCCTCCTTTTTTTTTTTGCCTTTTTTCCTGTCTCAATTCTATAGGCTAAGTGATGCCAAGTTCGGGGCCGATGCCTTGCTTCCTAAATTTCAAATTGGACCACTCTTACGCAAGGCCCCTGTTTTTAGCAAACCTTATATTCTTAAAAAAATACTGCTTTTATTACAAAAAATATAAAATAACACTTGCTGAGTGGTCTTTATTTATTATTATTTTTCCTATTGAGTGAGCCCATTTAATAGGTGCCACTCAATTATTCTATCTTCCATTTTGATGACCTGCCAAATATGGATGTATTGCCCTAGGAATGAAGGGTTTTTTCCCCATCGAGAGGAATCATATAGGTTATATCAAAGTTTTGATGACATGAAACTTAGGTTTGAACAGCATTATTCCCTTCTGGCAAACTAGCTCCCATCTTAATTTGGATGTCAGCTGGTTGGTGCTCTTCAAGGGTATATAGCTCCTTGGGATGATATGAAACATGAATAACCTATTCAGTTGTTGGTAACAAAGAATCTCCACCTCCACTTGGTTTGCCTGGGGTCAAATTTCGAGCGCATGGCCTCATTGCAAATGCAATGTATCTCAAATCGTCATTGCCAACTGCAGTAATACGTGCAGGTTTATGAATCTACTCATACCTACCCATGATGAAAATATCCGTATGGCATCAGGCATGACTTTATCAAAAAATGTGTATCAGTATTAGACATTGCAAACGTAAAACTTTTATTTTCTCGATTGCAAGTGAGTTGTATTCTAAAATTTGATTATCTTTAATCATTTTTTATTTATTTAAAATAATTTAATTAATTTTATCCAAATTAATCTTAATATTTTTTTCGGTTTTTAAAAAGTACCATAAAATTATTGATCTATACATGTTTAATACATTTATAAAACATTTAAATTTAGGCTTCTTAGAAGACTTAGGATTTTAGATATGTTTATAACACGTGGATTCAAGCTTTTAAGAGCGAAGTAAAGAAAGAAATAGGCCGATATATCATGATATATTACCGATATTGTGATATATTGGAAAATTTTTTTGGTCTTAGGGCCTTCTAATTTTGATATATATCGGATAATATTTCAAATTTCGGTCTATGGACAAATAATGGTGTGTGAATTTGAATATTCCCAACTATAGTTTTCTGTATTCCTGGCATGGCCTGGTGCTCAAGTTTACTTTTTCTGCCACCATGAACGGCCAGAGGGGCTGTTTTACTCGGACTAGCTGCTTTTAAGAAGTAAGAAAACATCAGATTTTGCACCGGCCGCCCCATAATCATATCATCATGTTTGCAGGATCCTCTAAGAGGTGGAAAGGATGAGCTGTTCGACTATGTGGTTGCGGTCATACATGCAGGTGATGCAGAAGCTCTTGCCAAGGATGCCGTTGCCCCTCCGAGAAAACGCCTCGTTCCTGAGATCTTGTTGAAGCTTGCTCACAGGATTAGCCCTTTCTAGCTTTTCACTTCACAAAATTGATTACCAATACACAGGTAGTGCTGAATTTTTTTTTTTTCATTTTTAAAGAAATGTTTGGAGAATACTGTTTAGTCTCCCTTTAATGTAGCGTAAGTTCATCTATCTGTTCTTGTCGAGCCTATTAATATAGATTAATAGATAAATGAGATATCATTTCATTAGGGATGTTATAATAGTGATTAAAAATCTCTCCTGATGGGTACAACAATGCATGGGCTAATTTAACGACGAAGAGAGGCCCACAGAAGACGGCCCAATGGGCCAAGGAATCATTTGGATATCAGTAAACTCCTGCAGTTTAAAAATTATGTGGGAAGAATCGTTCATAGTAACTGGTTGGAACGGAGCAAAACAGGACGATCTAATTCAGACAGCTACTGCAAACTGATATAACTGCAAACCTATATAAAGCATCCCTTGTTTTGGAAAAAAGAAGAGAGAGGCCGGTAAAGTGGTTACCTACAAAAATCATCTGAATAGCAAAAAAATTTGAATCTCTTTCCTACGCTCTCTTAATGTTCTCAAAAAGACAATGGCTTTGAATAGATTAAGGAAACTCGTGTTAAATCTCAATTTCCTTTCAACCAACAAAAGAAAAGGCCGCAAAAAAGATACCCGGTCCAACAAGCAGATTGACCGGTCGCTCAAGAACAAGTGGCCTCTAGCAATGTAGGAGGCGGGTCACGATTAGAGGGCTGATTAGGTCCCATCTTATAGAACTAGAATTCGGACCGTCAAAATCCATGATACTCTCGAAGTGGACAAAGATTGCCTGAGCATGAAGTTGCATCCTGTAATGTGCAACCGGCACGTGAAAATATGCATCCTGCCCGACCAGAAACACTACCCACGGAGTTGAGGACGTACCTTAATGTCAAGAAATGTGCTATTGCTCCTCAAGTGGAGGAAAATGTAGAGAAAAATTGGCAGCATGTGTTTGGAGGAAACACAGAAGGACGCTCTGTTGACTTACGTGGGTCACCATTTACAATGGAGATCCGTACATGACGTCTCACACAAATTTAAAATGCTAACTTTGGATGCTTATGATGGAAGTGCTGATCCTATGGATCACCTGTACCACTTCCGAACCCTCATGAGTTTCCAAGGTTTAGATGAAATGACGATGTGCCAATGTTTTCCCTTGACTCTCAAAGGAGATGCTCGGATCTGGTTCTACCGGTTGCAACCAAATTCGATTCGATCGTTTGAAGAGTTAACTGATAGTTTTCTAACCCAATTTGCTTCTAGCAGAAGAATTGAAAAGCAGCCTTGGCACATTGCCAGAATTAAGCAAGGTTCAATCGAAAGCCTGAAAAATTTCTTGGCTCGATTCACTGAAGAAGCTCGGCGGATCCCACGAATAACTGATGAAGTAAAATTGAATACTTTTATATCGACATTGGAGCCGGGTGAATTTTTTAAACATTTGGCACACAGCGGTCTACAAACCTTTCGTGAAGCAGAATCTATAGCTTGGGTGTACATTGCGGTAGAGGAAGCCAATGAAGTAAAAAAGCTAATGCAATTGGACCACAACCAACGGTGAGCACCCAATAGAAAGAAGAGAAACAATGACCGTTTGGATGCTCAAGAAAGGAAGCAACCCAAAACAGGGCCTGGAGTTCCTAGTGAATTTAAGCCTTTGAACCTAACCCCCCTGAACGACTCTCGAACAAATATCCTTTTACAAATAAGGGATGAAAATTTTCTCAAATGGCCGAAGCCACCCAAAAAACCGGAAGGAGGAGAACAGTCTAAGTATTGTCATTATCACCGCTCTTCGAGACATAGCACGGAGGACTGCAGAACTTTGCAAAGGGAAATTGAAGACCTCATCCGGAGAGGACATATGTCAAAATTTATTAAGAATTCCAAGAAAACCCCTGAACAGGCAGAAGAAAGGCAACAACAACCACAAAAGAACCAAGTTACTGCAAGCGTGGTCAACATGATTGCGAGCAAATCTTCCAAAGTACATCAACCTGATCGACTTGACGATACTATGAAAATTAAAAAAGCCAAAAAGTGAGGTTAGGGACAATGTTATTAGTTTCAGCGAAAATGACATGGAATATGTACAATGTTCTCATTTCGATTCTCTAGTTGTATTCATGCTTGTTTCAGATGGTAAAGTAGACTACCAATTGAAACAGGTTTTCATAGATAATGGAAGTTCTTGTAATTTACTTTATCTCGACGCCTTCTTCAAATTGGGATTAAAGAAGGGCGAATTAAGGCCTGCCGAAGAACCTCTTGATGGACTAGACAATGAACCGATTCTAGTACAAGGACTTATTCAATTGGAGATAACTTTGGAAACGTATCCCAAAGTAGCATATCGTATGCTCTTATTCCTCATAGTCGATTTAACTTCGATTTATAACGCCATATTGGGCCGACCCTGTCTATCGGCGTTTGGAGTAGTAACATCTATACCTCATTTAAAGATAAAATTTTTAACCGTGTGTGGTATTGGCGAAGTCTTGGGTGATCAAGTAATCGGCCGATCTTGTTATCTATCCCAAATCAGTCAGGCAGTTCCAGACGTACTAGTCGAAGATCTCGATTATAGGGATGAATCTTCATTACAACAGGCCCAATCTGGAGAAACGACCGACCAGAT
>JAOVVI020007520.1:0-14816 GCA_028571085.2 Nepenthes alata | reverse complement strand
GCCTCGTGGTTTTTTCTTCTCATTTAAGGGAAGGTTTTCCACGTAAAGATCTGGTCTCAACCTCTCTCTCTCTCCAACTCAAAACCTCGAACACTTGTGTTGCTACGGATCCCCGAAAACCGAAACGCAACAATTATAAATAATAATAATAAAATATAATAATAATAATAATGATATGAAATAATAATAATAATAGTGTGAATAACTATTTTCACATTTGTGAAAATAGCTAATCTCATGTAAATGGTGGAAATATTTATTTACCTTATTCCTCCAACTAAACACGGGGTTAGGGTTGTAAAATCCTAAATTTAAATTTGATTGGGATTTAAATTATTATTTTAATTTAAATCCAATCTAGGGATATAGTTTTTTATGTTTTATTTTATCTTATATAATATTAATTTTATTTTTTAAAGTGAAATATGGTTGATTAGTTAATCTATGCATGAAAACTCATGGAGATTTTAGTTGCCTTATTAATTTTGAGAGAATTATATTTATATTTAGGTTTGATAATTGAGAATATTTATTAAAAAATTCTAGGAGCTGAAATTGTATCTCATGAATTTCTAAATTTAAAATATTTATTACAAATCATATATTTTTATTTTATTGCCTAGAAATAGAATGATAATGTCAAGCTTGCCTTTTTTTTTTTTTTGCTTTAAGAAAAAAAAAAATTTTGGATTGCCTTGCCACCCCCAACACCATCACTTGCATCTTTTTATCAATATTATCACTAAATCTTCATCTTTTTAATTGAAAAAATTAGATTTTTTCAATAAAAAATAATTGATCGATGCGTATTTAAAAAGTGGGTTTTGATCTAAAAAATTAGAGTAAGTTTTTTGTCGACTGGTCGAATTTGTACGACACCAATACAAATAAAGGGATCAAACTTAGAGAAAAAAATATTTTTTTTCGCTATGAAAATTATTTTATAGGTGAATATTAATCTTTTACTATCTTTTATACTATATTTACCCTTTTTGTAGTTGAATATTAAAGATTTATTAAATTTATAGATCCATTTATTTTTAAAATTTTTTTTTGAATTTTTTAGGATTTTAATAGACCAAATGTATAGATTGTGAGTTATAGATGAGTTATTGCTAAATAAGCATCTAGCAAATCTTGATCTCTATGAATGGGAAATCACCAAATCAAGAAGGTTTCTCAATTTATATATAAATTATAATGGCCAATGTAGCTATATGTGGCACTATAATTAATTTCAAATATTTAAGGTAATAAAAGAATAACAATTGTTGTGTTCTCGAATCCTAATTGTTGAACCGATTAGAGATCCAAATGCTAAATGAAACAGGTTCGGTCTCCAACTGTTTAAATTTGAATCCTGTGCAATACAACTGAAAATTAGATGTTACAGGATGACAAAAATTACTCACACCGTATATCTTTAGATACTCAAGTCAATACCTACCTTTTTAAGGGAGAAATAAGAGGATGCAAATTGAAAATTAGATAAATATTTTAAGTGTGGGAGCTTGTGCTTTCTTTGAAGCGTCTCAGAGAGAAAGAGAGTTCTTTTTTGGGTTGCCAAAAAGTGTCCTCTTGTCCTATGGGAGAGAGGGTCTTTTTATAATTATCATGGAACAATTAATTCTTTTTATTAACTGTCTAAAAAATCGTCAAGGAAACCATTGAATGAATAAAACTTTATTCATATTTCAATTTTAACTGTCCGAGGCAGTTATAATGAGATGGAGAAAAGTCGTCTGACCGTTACCTTCAGTTTCAGCTTATCCTTAGACGGATCTTTAAAATGGGCCAAAATAACTTTTTAGGTTTATCTGATATATGGACAAAACTTTAAAAATGAGCTTTTTTATTGGGTTATGAGTGTCAGTACCGATTAATAATAATAAAAAAATAAAGATTTTTACGTAAAAAATCTTTAAAACGAAATTTTTTTTAAATAATTAAGTTTATATTTATCTAATTTAATAATTTTATAATAATACTTATAAAAGTAAACAAAAAGGGAATTTTTTTTTACTTTAATTTGAACGATTAAAGAGAGAGGATAAAATTATGAAGTGTATTGAAATAAAAAAACACAATAAAAGAAATTTTATTTCTAAACATAATAAAAAAATAATTATAATTTTGGTTGAATACCTCATGCTCAATGGTTAATGTTCTGTGAGAAAGATACTCATAATATCAAAATCAACGGTCAAGATACATTGAAGAGGGCAATAAATACATTTTATTGCAAAGGGCCGACTATGAGAACCTTCAAACATTATAACAGTAAAGTGTAACATTCTATTTTTACTTAATTTATTTTAATCTTATCAGTTTAATTTAGATCTATTAAAAATAATTATATAATAAAAATTAAAAAAAAATAAAAAATAGAAATAGGCTTGGCACATGACGTGCAGTTGACGCATGCTGATACATATTTCAGGTAAATTATTACCTACTTTTCGTCCGAATTCGTGATACCGTCACCCACCTGATTCATTTTATCTGACTTTTTCTATCACTATCAGATCAAATGTCGGGAACAACCAACTAGAGTCCAATACTTGTGTTATCTGGGCCGTAAATGATGACGATATGAGGGTGTCACACATAACTGTTAAATGAATGATGACTCAAGAAATCCGGAAAGAAGTTTGGTTCAGTTTATAGTTAAAGATATTCGAAGGCTCCATCAGTCAAAATTGCTGGTCAGAAAAAATCGACCACGGTCTGGTGAACCTATATCGCCTGGACTGCAACTGGTCCATGTTCAGTTTCCGGCTCATCTTTTTAGGCTGGTCCATGTTCACCGAAGCAGTCACTGCAATTGTTGCCGTATCTGAGGGTGTGTTGTGGTCGGACCTGAGATTTTTCTATGTGATATTTTCAATTTTTCGGGATAACTCCATTAGAATTTCTTAATTCTGCATGTGTTATCGTATTACGCCGTTGTTTCCCTTTGATGAGGTTAGTCCCTTAGAAATTGTCTAAAAAATGCCGACCATCAAAAGGTGTCAAACCATTTTATGGTCTCGGCCTGTCCAAATAATATTTATCGATCTCTACCCGAGTAGCCGTGGCGTATGACCCAAAAGGGCTTGCTACTAGTCAATTATACCATCCTTACCGTCCAATTAATCGCTCAATCGTGCTATTCTTACCGCAAACTATCCTTCAGAATTTTGTCAGTAATAAGTGAGTTAGGGTTCAGCCAGTGTCAAAGATTGTCGATTTGAAAAAAGAAAAAATTGAAAAACTCCAAAGAAGTTATATTTGGTTGCTGGGTTAGCAAATTCACGGAGTCTGTCGATAGGGTCACGGGTCATGAGCAGTCGATCACAGTCCATCACGCTTGTGCCGGTTTAGTTATAAATAAGCTGATTAATTCTTGAGTTTTTCAGTATCAAAAGGTCGTATGCCATTTATATTTTCTGTATGTTAATATTTATCTTATTTAAATGTGATTATACTTCTCTCTCTTTCTCTCTCTCTCTATATATATATATATATATATATATATATGAGAAAAGTTGATCTAAATTTAGATTTCTCGACCATTTTATCTCATTGCTATACTAATACGAATACCACTGCTTCTTTTTTCTTTTTTTTTCAATATTATTTCTAATTTGTTGTCTTTCTAATGAAAAAATATATTTTTTTTTTCATTAAAACAAATATCTAATTGGATCTCGTTGTTCCCTTTTAAATAATTTGCTTAATAATTGGGGAACGAGGGGGCGTCCAGCGCGGAGCCCCTCCAACGCCCACGGGGCCGTTAGATTTAAATCCGACGGCCCCCTATTTTTTAAAAAAAAATTATAAAATTTAAAAATAAAAAATATTAAAATTTATATTTTTATAATCAAAATATTAAAAAAATATTAAGAAAAAAAATAAAAACAAAAATTATATATATTTTTTATTATAAAATTTGGGCGCTGGACGCCGCCGAATCCAATAATTGGTACCATTTAGTTATAAAATATAAATATTATTTACCATTTACCATATAAAAATATAAATATATAAATATATATTTAAAAATATAGGTCATAGGTCAAGAGAGCGTTATTTTACGGATAAAATAATACTCTCTCAACCTATATTTTCAACAAAAAATGAAAAAGATGACCCCATAATTATCATCGTGGCATCAATAATAATAATAATATATTATTAAAAAATATTATTTATATATTATTCATAAATTTACTTATATTAAAGTTATCAAAAATAGATATATATATGTTTATTTATTTATATTTATTTATTTAAATTTTTTTCTCATATTTTCTATACCAATTTTAGCAATTTTGATATAAATAAATACATATTTGAGTATAGAAATATAATTTCTAGTATGTTTTTATCATTTCAAATATTTTCATGTTACCGTTTATCTCTCTTTCGGTGGGAAGTGGCCGAAAATTTAGATCCTGTGCACCATAATAAAACAATAAAGAGATAAGATGTATACGAGGCTCATTTTATGGTATATCTTTCGACACTCAATTCAATAATTTTTCTATTTGAATGAGAAATATATAAAAAAAATAAATATGAAAATTTAGAAAAGACAGAAATGAATGTATATATGGGGGGCAATACTCTTTGTATTGTACTTGTTTGACTGAATGGCTTTTATATTTGGTGTACTCACCTAATAAAGTGGCTTTTATTTCATACACTCGTCCAACGGAGTGGCTTTTGTATTTGCACAGTTGTCTAATGGAGTATCTTTTTTCCTTCTTTTCTTCATCTAACCTCGTTCTTTCTCTTATTTAGGAGAGAGTTTATTTATAGTAAGAAATATTGTTTGGTTTGTAAGCGCCTGGAATCAATGTGTGGGTATAATAATGAAGAGCGTTGCTTGTATGTGTAATGGCTGCCTTAATTCAATGATAAGACCACCTGACTACCAACTATCGGATCGACCCAATTGTCCTCTATGCCTAACCATTAAATAGCTTAATATGATCATTTAATATCTAACTCTTTAGATCATACCCCTTAATTCATACATTCATGTGTTATTTGTTTTATGGGATCTGTGACATCTTCTATTGGATTGTTAACACTTAGATATGTTTATTAAAGATAGTGCACAAAAGTCCCTTTCGAGTTTCCTATGAAATAAAAAATACATATATTATTTATACATTGTATATTTAATTATATTAAAAAATATGCATTATCATATTGAACCGCAGTATGTATTTTGAGTTACTATTGGCCACAACAACTTTCTAAACAACGATGTTATTTTACGGTCAAGATGTCGAAAACTCCGGAAGTGTGGGAGACCACGACCCTCCAGTGTGGACTCTGAACGTGGATGGATCGTCCACCCAGGCTGGCAGTGGAGCCGGAGTCGTGCTAAAGATACCGGAGGGCGCGAAGATTGCATATTCTGTCACGTTAGCCTTCTCGGCCACCAATAACGTAGCAGAATACGAGGCCCTCCTCGCAGGCTTGCGCTTGGCCAAAGAGTGTTCCGCGAAATCATTAGTCGTACACAGCGACTCTGAGCTTGTGGCCAACCAGGTACAGGGGAGCTTCGACGCGTCGAACCCGCAACTCATGAAGTATTTGGCAAAGGCGAAGACCATGATCCCTGAATTTGACCGATTTGTGATCAAGCACATCTCCAGGTCCGATAACGAGAAGGCTGACCCACTGGCCCGGGCTGCGGCTGCTGTATCCCAAAAAAGTACGTCCGGGAGCCAAGGGAAGTCCTAACAGCACCTAGTATCGATGCCGCGGACCAAGAAATACTGTGGGTTGATGCGGGAGCCAACTGGATGACTCTGTACGTGAAATATCTGATTGAGGGAATTCTCCCCGATGATGTTAACGAGGCCAAGCGGGTTAAGAAGACTATAGGTTGGTACACGCTTCACGGCGAAAGGATATACAGGTGGGGATACTCCACTCCTCTCCTGAAATGCCTTACTCCGGAAGAAGCCGAGTACGCCCTGAGGAAGGTACACCTAGGATTATGCGGCTCGCACATCGGAGGGAAGAACCTCACATTTAAGGTCATGCGGCAAGGATTCTACTAGCTGACCATGAAGCGAGATGCTATGGTATTCGTCAGAAAGTGCGAGAGCTGCCAGGTCCACGGCACCAGGACGCATCAGCCGCACACCGAGCTGCACTACCTCGAGTCCCCATGGCCATTCGCCCAGTGGGGAGTCGACATCCTTGGACCGTTGCCTCTGGCTTTCAGGCAGAGGATGTTCCTGATCGTGGGTATTGATTACTTCACCAAATGGGTAGAAGTTGTCCCTTTGGCCAAGATCACCGAGCAGAACACGACCGAATTCCTCTGCTAAGGTATCATTTGTCGCTTCGGGATTCCTGAGGTTATAGTAACAGACAACGGGACCCAGTTCACCGGCAAGCGTTTTACGAGGTACTGCAACAACCTTCGCATCAAGCTGACCCACACGTCGGTGGCCCATCCTCAATCCAACGGACTGGTTGAGGTCACCAACCGCACGTTGTTGCACGAACTAAAAACCAAGCTGGAAGACACAGGGGGCTCCTGGGTCGAGGAGCTGCCGTCCGTACTTTGGTCGTATCGAACGACCCCTCGGGAGCTGACGAGAGTGACGCCCTTCAACCTCTGCTTTGGGACTGAGGCTGTAGTCCCCATGGAGGTGGGAATGCCAAGCCTGCGGGTCGAATGCTTCGATCCAGCCACCAACTCGCAGAGGCTCCGAGAAAGCCTAGACCTGCTCTCAGAGGTTCAAAAAATGGCACAACTGCGGACCGTCGCTTACCAACAGCGCGTCGCGTGATATTACAACAAGCGGGTGAAAGCACGCCCTCTCGAAGTTGTAGTTCTGGTCCTCCAGAATGTAGAGGCGACGGGAAAGACAGCGCATAGGAATAAGCTCTCCCCGAAATGGGAGGGCCCGTTCCTCGTCTCCACGATCCTCTGGAGCGGAGCGTACAAGCTGCGCGTCCAGAATGACAAGCTGGTCCCCTGGATATAGAATGTCGCCAACTTGAGGAAGTATTACCAATAATGCGCACCATGTTAAATGCTTGTACATACGTTATGCGTCTTGTTAATAAAATTAGTTTTCATGTTATTCTGCATCTCCATTTGTGTGAAATGTTGGCATGCATAGCATTTTTAAACCAAAACGACCTAGACTGCCCCTAAGTCGGCAGGACTATCGTCCATCCGTAAAGCAAACCCTTGGCCATGCGCCAAGCCGCCCACAAGCGGCCATTACAAACCTCGCCCGCACGACGGGCAAGTCCAAAAGGGCACACATCTGTCATGGCTCTGCGCCAGTCGACCCAGGCGGTCAAAATATTAGGCCTGGGTGCTTTGGAAGCTTCCCAATTCCCGGCCAACAAAAACCTTAGGGGGCAAGTATCGCAGGCGTGCGACGACCTTCTCACGTAGAAGAGAGCACCCTCAGTCTACAATGGTCTTGGGCTAGGACCTTTAACTCGGTAATTATAACGCCTTGAGCAGGGGCCATGCACCTCCCGCGGACACGTGGCTAAGGCCTAGACCCTGAGCCCGGTCGCCGTGGCCTGAAAACCCTATTGACCCTTGTTGTGACTCCACGGGACTTGCGAAAAAATCCGCTTAATCGGATCGAGCTTCCCATCAAACGCGCGAGATGCGATGACATCCTCTGATGAAGGACGAGCACAGCGCAAGAAGGCACCTGATTAGGGCCTTGGCGACAACAGCTCTGCGAGCTTAGCATTCAAATGCGGGGTATGACCCCACAGATCACATTAAACGAAAGGTGCGATCTAATATACCGCATTGGAAGACAATGTGTGCGAAAGAGAAAGAAGCCACCATTTATTCGTTTTCCAAAGGCAAGTGAAATACAGAGACAAAAGAAAAACAACAACAATGGGCGACTGAGCAACCTAAGTAGAGCAAGACTACTTTGGAGGCTGGGATGAGCTGGTTTCCTCTAGGAATTTCCTCAGGTGGGATGCCTCCATGATCCCAGAGTTTCCCAGATGAAAAACTCCTTCTGATATATTAGGAGCAATCAGGGAAGCGATCCTGCGGCACAGGCAAATACCGTCCCAAAATTGAGTCTCCAGCCTGCGTTCCGCCTCTGACGGGGTGATCCGGCCAACCATGTCCCTGGATAGGTGTGTGTGATTGTCCTCCAGAGCGACAAGCAAAGCTTCCAGGTGCGCCACTCTCTGCTGCAAGCGCCCGACCTCCTCTTGCGCCCTTTCACTGCCCCCTCGAAGGGAAGCGACGTGGGCTCTTGCGCGATGAAGGGATTAGAAGCCCCCGTGGAGGACGTCCAGCCCCTCGAAAAGATCGTCATCCCCGGGAACATGTAGGAGAAAAGCAAGACGTCAGTAGGATCCGTGAAGCGTGCGACAGCAGGAAAGTGCCAGATCGGGATGACCATACCTGAGTGGGAGTGGCCAAACCATCTGGTGGAGGCCCTCCCCGCGGCTCCTCTTGTTCCACCACGGGGGCCAAGCTAGCTGGAAGGGTGGTAGGCATAGGAGGGCTTAGGGGCTCCAGCCCCAAAGACGTCCCAGTTGCCTCCGCTCCAGCTCCTGGCGGGCTGACAATGAGTGCGACTCCGGCCTCCGACGCTGCAGAGATGTCCTCGAGGATCCCACCCTCTGAAATGGGCTCCACAAAAATAACAGTTGGCTCCAAGCATCCCCCTAACACCGACATTGGTGCAGGCATTTCCGGGCGTGATCTCTCGGGGTCATCAAGGTCCAAGACGCCGCCCGCCATTTCTGGAGCTACACCTGCGAATACATTGGCAATGGAATGCACAGAGGGTCCCCTAGTGGGTTGAGACTCCACCTCGATGACTTCGTCCACGGCTAGCCCCGCAGACGGAGTCGACGGTGGTCCGACAATCTCTCCCTGGCGCCCCGAGCTTGTAACCGTCTTTAGGACTGGGTCCCGAGCCCCAATGGTAAGACTAACAGCTTGCCTCTGGGACCTTCGCGTCGAAGTACCTCCGGCTTCCCTTAACCTCTTCAGCAGAGCCTCAACCCCCTCTTCATCGGAAGGCGACTCCAACAACGAGCAACTTTCCTCTTGTCCCCTCCAGACGATCGGGGAGTGACAACTCCCCCGGGTTCTCTCTTCCTAGGACCAGCGACACTCCATCCCGACGAAGGCCTCCACTTGGCTGCCTTGAATGTGACCGACATCCAAATATAGCCCTGGACGGAGAACTTCGCCATCTGGGACTGGAGGGCAGTAACCAACTCCGCCGCCTCCGCGGTATCTTCCGCCGGCGGCTTCTCAAGGAAGAACCCCGAAATAGGGCCCCACACACGTGAAAGCTCAGAATCTGAGGGCTCTTGCAAGAAGAAGTACCGATCTTTTTAATTCTTGACCGAGACCGGATTGGTCCCTCAAAAGTATAAACCCGTCTTGGGCGACATAGACACCTAGTCCTCAGACTCCGTAAAATGAAAGACCAGTCTGACCTCCTTGGTATCAAAGGAACTGCCATGCAGGCGAGCGAAGATGCACAGGGACACCACATAACGCAAAGCGTTGGGGTGAAGCCTCGCCATAGGAACACCCAACGCCTCCACCAGCGCATACAGCGTGCACAGCATGGGATAGCGAAGCCCCCTCTCAAGTGATGCTCGTAGACCGTGACATAGCCCCCTGGGGGGCGCTGGCTCTATCCGTGGAACAAGGAGCACGATAGCCCCAATCGCTGGGGTTACCGTAATCTACCACAAGGGCGACAATGGCGCTGGCCGTCAAAGCGGACTTTGTGTTTTGAACCCCATGGAGATTCGCCCTGGGAGCCTGTGAAGAAGAACTATCTCTCTTCTTTGCCATGCCTTACTCACGATGTAAGTCGAGAACAAAAAAAATTTGACATGATAAAAGGCCGTCCCGTTCAGTTTAAATAGACAAGAGGAGGCCAAAAGGCGGGAAACCCAAGCGAGGCTACCCCATGGAGCATCGCAGGGACCGAAGTTGCCAGCAATCATGGCCATGCGCCAGTCTGATAAGCGGGTCACCTCCGTCGCCTGACGAAAATCCACGCTGGCGCCTCCGTATTAAATGCCAGCTTACGATAGCAAAGCCCACCAAAAGAGCGCACGGTTATATATATATGTGTGTAAAGAAGAAAAACGGAAAAGGGAACGAAACTCCAGAAATGCAAATTATGGGAGACAAAGCAACGCGACAAGACGATGAGTTTTATTGCATCAACGGACTTTGTTACAACGACTGTCCAACAAAAAATAAATAAAGTGATTACAGCGGCCTGCCGCGGTGGCTATCGACTAACGCCCTGCACGGTTCGCCGAAGAGCTCGGGGATGGGTAGTCGACCAGCTGTGCGCGCGTTCAGGTGCTGTAGTTGCGAGAGTCCAGTATGTCGACGTGGAAGTTCAGATGCTCCAGCAAGGCTAGCCTCCGGCTGAGACGGATTCCGTCCCGGTAATTACTCCCCAGGACAGAACCGACTTCCTTTGGCAGAAACTTCGACCTCAGCTCCGTCTGCAGCCGCGCAACTTCTGCCCCATGCTGCCGCAGCAGCTCCTCATTCTCTCCTTCAAGAGCCCGTATGTGGGCCTGAGCCGCCACATTGGCGCTGGTGAGTCGGGAAGCCCTGGCTTCAGATTCAGCCCACGCGTCCTCAAAATGTGCTGCTCGGGCCCTCAGTTGTTCCATCTCGGCTGCTGCGGCTTGCGCACGTGCCTCAGTGCTCTCAAGCCTCATGGTAATTTGTTGGAGTGAGAGGTCCCCTATCCTTGGAGCACGCTCCCGAGAAGAGGTGGCACCCTCCGCCCTTTCAAAACCCGGAGGCACCCTCAGGAATCAAGCAGGGCCCACGACAATTGCTTCGGAGTGACCACCACCTAGAGCGCTGGCACCCGAAGCTCCGGGAACGTGGGAACCAGTCTCCAACCCGCTGGAAGAATGCTCCAATTCGTATGATGACTCTCCATCAAAGTTGCTTCAGAGTGAGCACAGGAAGAATAAATGGCTCTCAAGTATGCAAACACAAGGAAGTGTGGAGTCGCAGGGAAGATTGGCACATTTAAATAGGCGAGATTTCCTGCCGAAAACGATGGCGCTGCGAGGACAAAGGGCGCCAGAGCTTAGCCAATGGGCGCCCTCCACATGGAGAATCCCTGAGGCCTCGCGCGTTTCCAATGCAGGTCATCGTGACGCGATGCCTCCTGACCTCACGAGCATTAAATACGCCAGACAAGCCAAAGGACACAACCGCCAGCAGTGACCTTTTCGTCCCCACAAGACGGTATGCGGATCACCGAGAAAAAATACTCGATGACGAAAGGAAGCACGGACAGTGAAAAGAGAAAAATGAAGGCAAAAGGGTTACTTCTTTTATTAATCAATGCTTTCTTACAAAGTACAAACTTTACGGTGACAAAAGTTACGAGAAAGACGAAGGAAGACGACAGTGCGAGGCCCAAGGACCCGGTGATTGCCCCAGACAAGCTCGGTGA
The DNA here is from genome assembly GCA_028571085.2 of Nepenthes alata. Lineage (NCBI taxonomy): Eukaryota > Viridiplantae > Streptophyta > Magnoliopsida > Caryophyllales > Nepenthaceae > Nepenthes > Nepenthes alata. The sequence continues at coordinate 3,333 of JAOVVI020007520.1, read as the reverse complement.
ACGTGATCCACATGAGATCCCCACGGCCAGGATCTGCCAGTAGCTCAACAAGCGAGCGGAGACATTCACGCGGGGATCCCCCCTGAAGTGGAGACGGCCACAGCACGACCCACCGGGGCAGGATCCGCACCAACACCAGAGCCCCCAGGGGAAGTAATGGGAAAAACCCTACAATTCCCTCACCGGGGCTCCAGTTTCTGCCCCCTCCATGGTCCGTGCTCGAACTCAGTGAAGTGGACACCATGAGCGACGCACCCCGCTCATGGGAAACATCCCCACAGAGGTTCCGCTACGGCCTCACCTCACTGCGGACGAGCCACACCACGGAGGGGGAGCACACGATGACATTAGAATGGCCGAACCACCCTCATTAGCACGAGGAGCGAACCGCACCATGGGAGTTAGAGCGGCCTTCATTAAGAACTTCAGGCGTCGAGCTAATCCATCCAACTCCTTCTCGGGCTCTCACTAACGACGGGATGTGCCAGAGTCTCCTCATTGCTCCTTCAAAGGTGATCAAGGTATGTGCACCAGACGCTGAGGAGCCCTCCTATTTATGAGCAAAATGGGTGCCCCTCTCTCATTCAGCACGGCACGATTCCCGACAAACATCTTTCATGAAATAGAGAAAGACCCCTAACTAGACGCAACCTTGCCAAGCAGAGCATCGAATCACGACAGCAGCAGAAAAGCCTACGCAGTCGCTTGGGGAAGGCACGAGCCTAGAAAATGACAAACGGTGGCACGCCTCGAGGAAGACTGACGGGCAACAATGCGGACCCAAAGGATATGCCAGGCCCGACCATTGGTCGGGCCAGGCATGGGGGGCTAGTGTTGGGTCTCGTGCCAAGGCCCACGAATGATTAGAAGCCCAGCCCAACTGCACTGGAGCCTATGTGGCGCCCAGCTGGCGGAAGCCGTTGAAGCACCCTACAACACATTAATGAGCAACTAGGAGAGAGAAAAAGTCAGCCAATGAATGAGCGGCCAACACTGTGACAACGACTCAGGCGGCTGCCCATAGGCAGCCAGCCAATCCCAATTCGAAGCGAGACCAAGCGTGGCCGGCAACGCCCAGGAGCCTGCCTGCCACCGTAAAACGACAATCGACATGACCGACGGGCAACGACAACGACCATCGGCAAAAGAACCCTAGCAACGGGCATTCTCGCCCCCAAAGTCCACGAGGAAGGAGCTTATAAGAGCTCCCTTCCCCCGCAGAGCAAGGGGTTCTTCCCTTCTCCAATTTTTCCAGAGAACAACGAGAGAAACAATCGAACTAAGTAAAGATTCGAACCTTGAGGCCACATACGAGCCCTCGTCTCTCAACATCTGGATCCCCACGCCTGTTCACGCAACGGAAAGTTAGCCACCCACTGCGGTGCATCTGGGAAGACAGGCCTTTCGTTACCTGCTCACAGCATTACCCACTCTGAAACATAAGTATCACTCACGCTTCATCAGCATATATTTACGCACCACCGAGTGCACATGTCATTTCTGTTTATTGCGGGAACTTGCTGATTTGAGCGTCGGAGTGGCCGTGGTGGGAGAAAAATCTCGCTGGACCTCTGACCTCTCGTTTGTTGATTGTATTGTGCAGGTCCCAAGTTAAGAGATATGGAGACCGGACCCTCATCCTAACGCTATCACGTGATCGGGACCTCGGAGGCCCACTAATCTGTACAGCAATCGCGGACTCGGGACGCAACAAACAGGTATACTTAAATCACGTTAAAGTTTGTTGACTAAGAATCAATAATTGTGTCACCGATAAATGGTGATTATTTAAACTTAGATTATATATGTTTTTAAATAAATAAATATTATACACTATTATTTAAGATCTGTAAATAGATAATCATACATATAACCCTATAAATAGGGATAAACACCACTTTTAACACATGAATGATATGTTTAAATTTTAATTATTAATATAATATATTAAAATATATCATAATATATATTTATCAATTCTCTATAATTATCCATACATAATTAAATAAAAACCCTACTCATATTAGAACATATCCACTATATTTTCTTATATAAAAAAATATTATTCATATTAACTTATGCAGAATTTTTTTATCTTTTTTTTTCAATTTGATAACATGTAGAAGCATGCAAATATGCAGATATATTTGTGACCAATTTAAGAATATGCTGAAATAGTTAGATGAAATTTCAAAACATGAAAAATTATATACTTGATGGTTCAACATATGCAAGCATAATACAATAGATTTATAGAAAATTAAAATAATTAGTATAATTTTTTAAAATTTGTTTTAAAGTATTAGACATGTAGGAATATATATATATATATTAAAGACATACAAGAGTATTTAAATATGATTTAAAGGTATATATGCATATTATTGTAAAAAATAAATTTTTAAATATGATGTGCATAAATTAAAGGCATATTTTTTATAAAAATTATATAAAATGGGAGTGGGAATACATGCATGTAAAGTTTAATCATTTCATATGTGAAATTAGAGTATGTATATATATTTAAAATAAGAAATACATATATAGATTAAAAACAAAAATTGTAACAAAAGAAAGAAGAATTTGAATACATTTACTTTGAGCTAAAAATCACTAAAAATCTATTTAATCTTACTTAATTTCTCTTTTTCTAACATTATCTCTTCATTTCTCTCTTCCCCCCTTTTCTTTCTTTTGATTCTCTTTGAATTTTGAAGAAAATCATGAAATTAGGCAAATAAAATTTAATATAGAAAAATTAATGTATATGTGCTTGTCACGCGTGCCAAATGTTAAAATAAAAATTATATAGAACATAAACGTTTTGGGGGACGTATATTATGCGAGAACATTCTATCTTGAGTATGCATGAATATTTCTCAAGTGCAGACATTTTACCTAAAATAACATAAGTATCCCAGAGATGTCATTTAGACGTATTTTTACTATCTGAAATATGCATGTATAAGTATCAAGGGTTTGTCAGACGACACTTAGCTTGATATGACTTGATTAGAAAATTAATTTTAATCTAAAATCTCATTTGATATCGATAATTTTATTAATTTAACTCAATTTATTTTCATTTAAAAATATAAAATTAAAATTCGTATCTTATATGAAATATCCGAAACAAACCTTAGGTAATTGTTTTAGTTCAGATAATAGTTACAATTTTCACCTAAACAAGTTATCAATCACAATAACACCGATTGATAATATATATTTTTTAAACCGATTATCTATAAAAAAATATTAAAATTTCTATTTATAGTAACCAATAGTCCGCCCAAGCCAAGCCGTTTGTACATCCATGACCATTATGATACGTAA
>JAOVVI020007519.1:0-14816 GCA_028571085.2 Nepenthes alata | reverse complement strand
GCCAGATGGCAGACCTGACACATGGGAAGTTGTAGCCGCCACAACTTCCAATCAGGGTAGGTGACCAACCCACCTGATAAACACGGCGTTTGCAGGCCTACGAAGATAGAGCCAACGACTACGATCTTAGGGTCCTCGTCCATGTCCTTAGCAACCGCTCGGACATGACGCCTTAATGAGTCCTCGTCCAATGACAGACTTCCCAGACCAATCTTCAACGTCCTCGTCCATTTCTCCCAATGGAGTCCGCGGACATTCATGCCACTCGGGAGTGACCCCAACACAGATGACCCTTGACCAACCTTCGACCAACCCTTAATTGAGTATGCCATACGTAAACATCACACGTTCTCTATGTGACCTGTTCACCGGTTGTAAGATCCACAAGGGAGTGACCCGAAAACTAATATCATCATTATATGGTAATGACTGCAACCTCAATTTTGATTGCTTTTTGTCTAGTTAATCTTGTATATAGCTGCATTTGTTACCTTTCAATGTAAAATTTGAGTTCAAGGTGAGTGTGAAATTCAATATCAATATATGGATCTTGTTAATATAGTTAATGTCAAGGGAGTAGTTTTTAACAGAAACGGTGAAATGTTGCAGGTGTTACTTATAAAACAAAGGCCTGTCCTGTTAGCATTTTGTTTCCACTAATAAAAACAGGATGTATTGGCATGTTTCATAGATCCCATAATATACCCACTGCAAACACTGAAAAAACCACATGTTACATTTCTATTCTAATTTGACCCATCTGTTTTTCAAATAGTTGAAATATGCTGCTTGAAATTCTGATCTCTCCTAGTTTCACTCATGAAAATTTTCCATTTTCACCATGACTATAGATGCAGTAATCCAAGCCAATATAGTGGATTCACCCTCAAAACAGAAAATGAAAGAGAGAGAGAGAGGGAGGAGCTCCGGTTTAAGCAAACTATAACTCGGGTTGCTTAAACTTAGTTCTCATGATTGCAGCTGCTTTAAATAAGCTGGATTTGGCTTGGAATACACTTTATCCATGAAAGATTTTTTAAACACCCCCATCCAAAAATAGAGCATTGAACCGTTTCAGCCCTGTATTCTAGTTTACGCTCTAGCCAAACCAAGCTAAATCATGTACGCATCTTTTTTGTTATTGTATTTATCTGAACAGATGGAAGACACCAGATGGGTCTTGCATTCAATGAGGTTTCCATGGTTCACACGAGTCCTGTTGTAAATTCTGCATGCGACAGAAGAAGCAATTCCAAGTTAACACAAGCAAAACTGGATCTCTTCCCACCTACAAAAACAAGATATATTGATGAGCTGCATTTAACCAGTAATGAGTTGCTAGACCCTTCCTCTAAGATATCTCATGATCCCCACCAGCTCCAACTATCGAAGGGTACATTGTCCGAGGTTTTCCACCGAGGTAAATTTCATTTCACTATGATATTAAAGACAGTGACTCGTAATTTTGGTAATGCCCCTGTAATGGAGATAGGAGAAAATTACTTCTGGGGGATAGTGTATCTGGGAAAATCATTGAGGAAGCATAATTGAGGAAACATAATTTGCAAGCTAGATTGGTGGAAACAAAATTTGATCAAAGAAACTCTCTTACCTTGTTTGCGTACGTGAATCTAAGCAGAAAGTAAGTCCTTTTGACCCCTCTGTAAAATGGAAAATGTACATGTAGTTATGTGATTGACCCTCTAATTGTTTAAATGACCCAATAGTCTAATCGGAAAAAGAAGGTCGAGGATAACATTAGACATTTGGGGCAACCAATAGATCAGTTTTCTCTGCACTTTTTGAGGTAACCATATCTTCTTTAGTCCATTCTGGTTAACAGGGACATGTGATACAAATATGGACGTTATAGAAATCCAAATTAATCTTCCACTGAAATTCTTTCCCTTTTAGTGACAAGAGTTCTGCCGTGGCCCGGGTGTGGGATGCGGTTGAGAATCCTAACCTTGTTTGCTACTCAACGAGCCAAGGATGGTCTCAGTTAGGGACAGAGATGTTGGTAGCAACCCCCATATACCATAAAACAATATAGATCTTTATTGACTGATATCTCATTTTTATCTTGAGATTCATGCATCTCTACGTACTTATGTTGACTGATTTATCCTTTTATCTGTTCTATGAATTTATCATAATGTAATAATTAAAGTGTAAATTTTCTATTTTCATAGGCTTAGATTGATTAATAACCAAGTATTTACTTTAATGAATAACTGGGTCATTTGACCAATTAGAATTAGCTCGAGACGATTGTTAATTTGTGTGGAAGCAAGCCTATGACAATAGAATCATTCTATTTTGGGATTTGGCATGCGTAGGGCTTACACGTATGCTAGACACCATGAAAACCCCAAAAGCTTAAGCTTATAGGTTACGAGGAAATACACATTTTAAAGTCACTAAACTTCTTTATTTCTTCAATGTGTAATCTTTCTCAACACAACTGATAATGTTCTCAACAAATTCATAGATCTGGTACTACAAGCGTTACACTGATAGAACATTGGAATGACCAGTTAATGGTGATGTGCAGGTTTACGAGTGTATACTCCCTCGTCTAATGAGGAAGAAGCTCAGGATCACGGTGCTCTCTCTCTTCTGTCAACAAATTCATGGGTTCCTGCCCCTCCAAATCCTACTAAAATGTCACAGCCTTTGCAAAACATTGATGCGCTGCCTTTACTTTTGCCACCTGCGTCGACGGCTTATTGGCAAGGCGGACAACCGGTCACTTCTGGATTTCAAGCATCTTATTACTCGAAGAGTGCCAGCAGCCACTTCCAAGAGTTCCAGCTGTTCAAGGAACCACAGGAACCCAATTTTTACTTGTATTGAAATCTCCCTCGGATCAACTCGGATTGGCTCCTTGTGGGCATCTGGGATCGGCTTTTTTTTTGGGGGGGGGGATTCTGAGCATGATTCTGATGGCTGGATTATGCAAAAACTACCGGCAATAGTTGATCATGGCTGCCGGTTCGTGATTTGATGTTTATTTTTTCAATGCTTTGAAGTTGGAAACTTGAATTCTCTAAAGAAGATCGCGTATCTGATTAGTGCCCTTTTCTGAAGTGACGAGCTTATCAGTATCGCTAGTTACTGAATACAGGATTCAGGGGTGCGCGGATTATTGAAGTTTTAGTAAGTCAAGCCTAATTAAAAGCTTTGTTTGGTTAATTAGTCGACTCAAGCAAGTTTGTAGATACAACCAAATTTATTAGTATAAAAATAAACATCCTACTTCATTTCTATCCGGAGATGTTCATATTCCAATATTTAAACATGAATAACAAAATACCATACTATTGTGTATCTAGAACTTCAATTGTGTGTGAGAATATCTGGATCTGATCATTGAGACTTTTATTCCAGATCTTGGAATTTAGATTCTGTCTGAAAATATTTAGATTAGATTCTTGAATTTTTCAATTTGGATCCTATATATTGTAAATTAGAACGAGTTAAAAAATTTGAATTTGCTTATAAAGTTAAAAAGTTAAGATTGGACTCCGAACTAATATTTTATATTTTATACTGAGTAGGTGTTTTGAAGGGCAAGCATTGAACATCAAGTTGAGTGCTGCGAGGAATATGATTGTTTTATGGATCAACCAGTGGCTGAAGTGTTCTGATATTTTTTCTCTGTGCAAAAAAGGGTCCATTTCTTTTGCCAAAGGAAGGAGTCACTATTTGTAGTGTAATTTGACTTGGTGGTGATTTTTACGTTGTACGGTTCTCACCCTTGATTTAAATAGTGAATTGGTTGTTGGTTGTTCTGGCAAGCAACCACGCCATAAGTCGTAGATTATGAAGAGATTGATTGTGTCAGAGAGTACTAATTGTGGGCATGGGCATTACAGTCGCAAAGAGTACTGGTTGTAGAAGGAGCGGTGCGTCGTGGCCGCATAATAGACTGAATCCATTCCCTTCAATACGCCTTTCTAGCTCAATGCGGTCTATACTCCTTATGGGGCCTAGGATTGCACCGCTCAGTTGCCTAATCGAGGTTCGATTGGGATCTCGTCTGCAATGAGCAACGTCGGGCTTCCGCCTGCCAGGTCATGCCACGTGGGACTTCCCATTCTCTAGGCTCCTACATGCTCGGTTGGCTTCAACAACTCTTGGGCCTCCTTTTACTTCATAGACCTGACTGATGGCCATCCTTTTTCGTTTTGTACTTTTGACCGATCGAACACATGCTCATATATTTTTACCTGTACCTCTTATCAATTCTAGAATGAAATTTATAAAGTAGCAATATTAATATTTAATGGGACGTGCCCATTTTTCTTTATATTTTACACATAAAATATTCACTTCTGAATCAACTTGTTTCTTCTGAAAAAAAAAACGTCTAATATAAACATAGACAGCATTTGTTTAATGCCACAGGACTCAAAGGAACACGAGACAATTGCGATTTGAAATTTATTTCTGACAATTACTCTCGATTCCATCGGCCACGGTAATTCTCTCAAAATTTAAACGAAAGATGCAGAAATATTGATAGCGTTAATTATAGTAATAACATTAATATATCATTACTGTAATTATTATAATATTCAAATATACAATTGTCTATTTTTATATTTTCCTAACTTCCCAATGCATAATTAATTTCTTATATAGTTTATATAAATCCTTCATTGTATATATATTAATTATACACATTTAATATGCATGTTAATTTTTAAAATGGCACTAAAACCAAATTTTATACTTTCAGTTGATGAAACAGATGACTTTCAACCTCAAATATTAAAATAAATGACTATTTATATTATCACGGCTCCCTATCTTATTATTAAAAGGACAACTCTTTCTTTTTTCGGTTATAAAAATGGACGACTCTTTACTTCGATCGTTGAAATAGGCCGTTATACTTAGTTATTGGAAAAGATAACTGTTTATGTTTGGCTATTAAAGTAAATGACTATTTATTTGGTCATTAAAAAAGAAGACCTTACTCTATTTAATGGTGTCATCCCTATTCGACCTTTTGTTGTCCCGTCTATATGTGATGGTGATATTTCCTAGCATGTAATTGTCATCCTTTGCTTAATAATTTTACAATTTCCAACATTACTTTATCGTTCAATTGGCCACTCTTTGATTTTATTTCTACGATATCTTCAATCCACGTTTCATCTCAACCTTTATAACTCGATTTTCAAAGTCAAGCTGGCATCTATTTCCCCTTATTGAGTTTGAGGAGGATATTAATTACAGTAATAATATATTAATATATTATTAGTACAATATTTAGCTTTTAAATTTGTAATTATTAATCTTCATATTTTATTAACTTTGTAAAATCTGAGTCCTTAATTTATAATAATTTTGATTGATTAAACTAATATAGTTAAAATTAATATCAAAGGGTATAAAAAATTAAGTTAAAAATTAAAATTAAACTAGATGACTTGACGCTTGATGAAAGACGGACCCGTGCCTGAGTGCAAAAAGCTGTAGGATTGGCGTCTAACGCTCGCTCAAAGGCCGCTTGAGCGGTCGTTGGTAGAATGTGGCCACTCGAGCATAGTAGTTAGGTAGCCCATTGCCCAACGCTTGCCTGAGTGGCGCTCGAACGCCACTCTGTATATAAGTGACTTTTGATTCGTGTTTCTATTATTTTTTAGAGCAATTTGAGAGAGAAGAGAGAAGTAGATGAGGAAAAGAGAGAGGAAGAGAGAGAAAGCCAAGGATCTCAAAATTAAATTAATTCAAATTAGATTTTGGTAAAAATTAAGACAAGGCAAGTACATTTCAAACTTCTCTTTCTATTGTTATTGTTTCTTTCATAATTCTTTGAGTAGCTCTTATTTTATTACTTATACATGTCATGAATTTCAATACTATAGTGATATTGTTTAACGTGTATGTGTAGTTTTCTTTATTTTGTTATAAAATTGTATGAATTTCATGTCTAAACTTTATTATATAGTTAAACTTTACTGCTTTTTGCATGTACTCCTTTATGCATATTTGAAAATATAATAAAATACTTTTGCATGGCTGAATTTTGTATGTAATATTCTTACATGATTGTAAATTACTAAACTAAAGTCCCTACATATTCTAAAATATGGCTAAAGTCTCATGTATGTTTTGCTGAATTTGTTAAAATTATGCATTACTAATTTTTCTGTAATATTTTACTGAACTACTCTGCGTCAACTGTTAAGAATAAGTTTATATGCTTTAAACTGCTAATCATAAAACTTGTAAGTGTCAACAGAGTAATTAAATGGCTCTGCATGTTTTGGAAAGTTAGTAAATATTTTTGTATTGTTGAATTTTTACATTTATGCTAAAAGTAGCATCACATATATTAAAAATTCATCATAGTTTAATTTCTACATAAAGTATTATAATATTGTAAAAAAAATTGTGTAATTATATCAAAAAATGTGATCATTTTCTTCAAGAATGAGAAAATTAAGAATTATGAATAATGTGTAGAGTTTCTTTAAGAATATGTATTAGATCATGGTTATATTTAAATGGATAGTATATTTCGGCATGTCTTATTATATTATAATAATATATCGTTATCCGAACTATCATCTGTGGATGAAAAGTAGCATTCGATCTCATCTACATGGTTATATATATGACAGCCTACCTATAAATTTTAAATAGTAGCATGTGACCTTTTATTGTGTGAAAGCAAACATAATATGAGTTTTAATTGTTCGTTTATTTGGTCAGTAAAGCCTATTGGCTTTGGTCCCTAAGAAAAAACTAGAATTGAGTATTATTTGATTATTTAAATTGAATAACAATATAATAAGATCAACCTAAAAATTTTGTATAAACTGATTTATGTAGTTATTGTTAAATTTCATAGCATATCATTAAAATCAGATAAATTGATTCTTTCGATATGTTTTGAATACAAAGTATAAATAATCATTTGTTATATTATATCACTTACTAAGGTTTTGGCTCACTCCTTACTATTTTTACTAACCCGTAAGATGATATATATGGATTCTTATCGAATGAATACGAGTAAAAGATTGAGCTGTTATGAAGAATTTAAATTAGAGTTTTAATAATATTTAATGAGAATCTGATTTGTGTTTCAGTTTTTAGACAATAGTTAATGGGTTTAATATTATAATTTTAGCTTTAATTTCAATTTCAGATGATAGCAATTGATGGCTATGTTATTTGGATAGTAGCTGCACTATTTAAATTGAATGTTGGTCGTTTTGGATATTATTATTGTGGGTTGTGGATGTGAAACGTGGTTGTCCAAAAATTATGTATTTTATTTTTACAAATTTGTATACTCTAATATTTATATTAAACAAGTATCATTCCTTACGTAAATTTTAACATTACCGTTGGGTCAGTTTCGAAGTCACATAAGACGTGGCACATGTCTACATCTTGTGTATGATGATGTGTTGATTTATTTGGTTGGTCGATGTATCGATGTGCGGTTCTTATCACGTTTAATTGAATGGTTAATTAAGTTGATAATCGAATAATTACTATTTAATTAAGTGTTAATTATGAGATTGGGATTTAGGACGTAATAAGTTAAAGTGGTATCAAAGAAATTATAAGGAGATGCCTTAATTGGTTAGAGGATTAAGTTTAATTAATTTAGGCTTGAGGTTCTAATCCAATTAATATTTTATGATAGGATTAATAGATGGCAAGAGAAGGAGGAAACATTGGACCTAAGTCTCACCCTGATGTTAAGGAGTATTTGACTATGATGGCAAGAATGATAGATATGATGGAATTAATACCTCGAGGTCAACATAATCCAGAGCCTATGCTAGCCCCGACAAATCGAGGAACTACGGCGTATGATCGATTCATCAATGAAAGGATGCCTGAATTTATGGGTGACCTGAATCTAGTGACGGCTACAATTTGGATTCTCATGATCGAAAAAGTATTTGCAGTAATCTGATATTCGGAGGAGGATAAGGTGACTTTTCCCATGTACAAGTTAGAGGATGAGATAGACCATTGGTGGTCCACGAGGCAAAGAGCCATGGGTATAGAAGATGAAGAGATCTCGGGGGATATGATTGTGGAGGCTTTCATAGACAAGTATTTTTTGACAAATCTACGAAAACAAAAGGAAAATGAGTTCGACTGTTTACTGTATGGAAATCTGATTGTGACTAAATACGATACCAAATTTATAGAATTATCTTGGTATACCCCTTGCATGGCACATGATGAAGTAAGGAAGTTGAGAAAATTCTTGCAAGGCTTGAAGGACGAAATCCGAAGGCAACTTGTTACTTTAAAGTTGAGGATGTATGAAGATATAGTGAACCGAGATCTCTTATTTGAAAAGGAGCTGAAAAGGGAAAAGTTTTTTGAGAAGAAGATCGCTAATCAAGGAGGTCAAAGTTCCCATCAAAGTTTGGAGTATGGAGGATCTCATAAAAGATCCAAACTGGTGGAGAGAGGAAAGAAGAGTGTAGAAAATTAGGGTGTACTAGGCTCTCAATCAACAATGCCTATATGCTCACATTGTGAAAAATCTCACGGGGGAGACTGTGTTATAAGATTATGAGTACATATTTCAATTGTGGTCAAATCGGCTACATGATTAAGGATTGCCTTCATACTTCGAGGCCAATGGCGAGGAAGCCATGCACTTCAGGACGAGCTTTCGCAGTAATGATACAAGATGCGGATGCGTCACCTACCATGGTGGTAGGTAAATTTACTATTTTTGACACTTTAACACGTATACTTTTGGATTCAGGGTCTACACATTTGTTGTGTTGTCAAAATTTGTTCAATATTTGATGTCATCCCCGAGGATCATAAACTTTGCATTAGTCATGCCAGCACCTACAGAATCATCTTTGGTTATAAATATCTTATACCCGAGGTGTGTTGTTTGGGTTAATGGGTTGAAATTGATTGTGGATTTGATTTTATTAGACATGCATGACTTTGATGTAATCTCAAGTATGAATTGGTTAGTGAGTTATCATACTGGTGTCAATTATTTCCATAAGATGATATATTTTACAATTCCAGGATATGAACCTTTTTATTTTCAAGGTGTAATTCATGAATAATTCTCATATATGATTTCGGTTTTGTATGCTCATCACTTTATGAAAAGTGGTTGTCAAGCTTATTTGATTTATGTGAGCACAATTAGGAGCCATAATATTCCAGCAAAGGACATTCCAGTGGCATGCGTGTTTGAGGATATTTTTTTTAAAAAAAATCTATTGGGATTACTACCGCATCAAGAGATTGAATTGAGATTAAAACCGTGCTTGGAGTAGCATCAATATTGAAGAGACTTTATCGAATGACACCATCGAAACTTAAAGTGTTGAAACAACAATTGCAAGGGTTACTAGAGAAGGGTTCTATTCAGCCAAGTATGTCTCCATAGGGTGCCCCTGTGTTGCTCGTGAAGAAGAAGCATGGACTATCCGGCTGTGTATGGATTACTGAAAATTGAATAAGATCACCATCAAGAATAAGTATCCATTATCGATGATCGATGATTTATTTGATTAATTATAAGGGGCCCAAATATTTTTCATGATTAATCTCCATTCAAGATATCACTAACTGATGATTAAGAAGGAAAATATGGCAAAGACGACATTCCGAACGAGATATGGATATTATGAGTTTTTGGTTATACCATTTGGTTAACTAACGCCCATACAGTTTTCATAGATTTGATAAATTGAGTATTTTAACTATATTTTGATAAATTTGTTGTGGTATTTATCGATGACATCTTGATTTACTTGAAGAGTTATGATAAGCACGAAATACATTTGAGGATTGTGTTTTAGGCACTTCAAAAAAAGAGATTGCATACCAAGATGAAGAAATGTGAATTTTGGTTTGAAAAAGTCATGTTTCTGGGGCATGTAATAGCCAAAGGAGCTATTTCGATTGACCCTAAGAAAATCAAGGTTGCAATTAATTGGAGTTGACCAATGATAGTAATTAAAGTTTGGAGCATTTTGGGGATAGCAGGCTACTATCAAAGGTTTGTGAAGAATTTTTTTCTAAAATTGCCATGCCATTAACCCTTTTGATGTAGAAGGAAGTCAACTTTGTTTGGATGGAGGACTGTGAATAGAATTTTTAATAGTTGAAGAATCGATTGACGACCTCCTCTATCTTGACAATTCTAAAAGGATCTGGTGGATTTGTAGTTTATTATGATACTTTTAAAATTGGATTGAGCTGTATTCTGATATAATATTGAAAGGTGATTATTTATGGGTTGAGGCAATTGAAGACTCATGAAAGAAACTATCCAACTTATAATTTAAAATTGGCGGCGGTGATCTTTGCTTTATTGATTTAGAGATATTATTTGTGTAGAAAAAAAATTTTGATATATTCGGACTATAAAAGTCTCAAATATTTATTCTTTTAGAATGAGTTAAATATGAGGCAAAGGAGATGGATCAATTTTCTGAAGGATTATAATTATGAGATTTAGCAACAATCGAGGAAGGTTAACATTATAGAAATTGCTTTGAGTCGTCATATGACAAGTTATGTGGCTCACTTTAGGACCAAGGAAATAGAGATGTTGGATTGTATAAAGCAATATGATATCAAGAGGCACCTCTAGGGTAATCAGATGATTTTGTATTATTTTCAAGTTTAATCGGAGATTTTAAAAAATTAAAAGAGCTCAAATGGATAATTTATTTTTAGTAAATATTGCCGGATATATGAACCAAGATTCTAGAACTAATTTTAGTGTAAGGGCCCATGGAGTCTTAAGGTTTTGAGATTGAATATATATATCGAATATCGGAGAATTAAAAAAAGAGATTACGAATGAAACTCATCGATCGAAGTCACTATCCATCCGAGATTAACAAAATATATTAGGATTCGAAGAAAATATTTTGGTGGCAGAATATGAAAAGAGAAATTATGACTTACGTGAAAAGATATTTGATTTACCAACAATTAAAAGCTGGGTATAAGAAGCCATTTGGCCTATTGCAACCTATGCTGACTCCAAGCTGAAAATAAAAAAAAAATATCATGATGGGTTTTGTGATGGGATTGCCGATAACTCTGAGAAATTATGATATAATTTAAGTGATTATGGATCGACCTACTAAGTCAGCACATTTTATAGCCATATGGATGATATTTTCTAGAGATCGGTTGGTAAGATTGTACATCAATAATGTGATAAGATTACACGATTTGTCAACATCTATTGTGTCAGATCGAGACCTAATATTTATCTCTAAAATTTGAAAAAGTTTATATCGTGAATTGATGAATAATTTAAAAATTTGTACAACTTATCATCATCAAACGAATGAATAATCGGATCGAACGATTTAAATTTTTGAAGACATGTCAAGAGTTTTGTTTTGGAAATGAAAGATAATTAGGATAATTACTTGGTATTAGCTTAATTTGTGTACAATAATAGCTATCAAGTAAATATCGATATGGGCCTATTTGAGGCCTTGAATCAGAGAAAATGTTATTCCCTAATTCTTTGGGAAAAAATCTGAGATTAGAGATTGCCAAGACAGGAAGTTATTCAACAAACATTCGATAAGATCCGTTTGAGTCATAATACATTGAAAGTTTATAAAATAGGCAAAAAAGTTACGTTGATCGGAGAAAATTGGAACTAAAATTTGAGGTCGAAGACTATATATTTTTAAAAATATCTCCATTGAAAGGAATCTCAAGGTTTGGGATTAAAGGTAAATTAAAATTGAGATTTATTGGACCGTTTAAGATTTTACCACCGAATTTGGGCAATGTTCATAATGCATTCCACGTGTTGATGTTACGGAAGTATATATATGATCCGATGCACATTGTTGAATACGAGCCGTTGAGGATTAATTGACGTATGTTATGGAACTGATTCAAATATTGGATAGAAGAAATCAAGTATTTCGAACAATAGTAATTCCGTTGGTCAAAATATTATAAAGGAATCATTCATATGAAAAGGCTACTTACAAAAGAGAAGACGAGATTTGAGAGAAGTACCCATATTAATTTCTTCATCGAGGTATGTAAAATTTTTATAAAATTTTGATGACGAAATTTTTATAAGGAGTAGAGAAATATAAGGCTTGAGTCCTTAATTTATAGTAATTTTAATTAATTAAACTAATATAATTAAAATTGATGTCAAATGATGAAAAAAATTGATTAAAAAGTTAAAATTTGACCGGATGACTAGGTGTCTGATACACGTTCAACCTGTGCCTGAGCGCAAAAAGCCATGGGATTAGTGCCTAAAGCTCGCTTGAGGGTCGACCGAGTAATTGTTGACAGAATGTGGCCACTTTAGGTACCGAGTAGTACTCGAGCGTAGCAGTTTAGTAGCCTATCGCCCAATGTTTGCCTGAGTAGCGTTCAAGCGCTAATCTATATATAAGTGCCTTCAACGTATTTTTTTTGTCATTTTTCAAAGCAATTTGAGAGAGGAAAGAGAAGCAGATGAAGAAAAGAGAGAGAGAAAGAAAGAAGAAGCCAAGGATCTCAAAATTAAGTTAATTTAAGCTAAATTTTGGTGAGAATTAAGCTAAAGTAAGTGTATTTTAAACTTTTCCTTATATTATTACTATTTCTTTTATAATTCTTTGAGCAATTTTTATTTCGTTGCTCACACATGTCATAAATTTTAAAGGTATGGTGACATTATTTAATATGCATGTATAGTTCTCTTCATTTTATGGTAAAATTATATGAATTTTATGTCTGAACTTACGTATATGGTTACTCTTTGCTGTTTTTCGCAAGTATTCATTTATACATGTCTGAAAACATGATAAAATACTTCTACATGCCTAAACTTTGTATGTAATATTCTTCCATGATTGCAAATTGCTAAACTCAAGTTCTTGCATGTTAAATTTCACCCTACATATTTTGTTAAACTTACTGAAATTATGCATTGTTGATCTTTCTGTAATATTTTGCTGAATTACTTTGCATCAACTGTTAAGAACAATTCTGCATGCTTTAAACTATTAATCATAAAGCTTGTAAGTGTCAACAAAGTAATTAAATGGCTCTATATGTTTTGAAAATTTGGTAAATATTTTTGCATTGCTGAATTTCTACATTTATTGAAATTTCTTACACTGTATGCTAAGAGTAGCATCCCATATTAAAAAAATTATCATAGTTTAATTTCTACATAAAGTATTATAGAATTGTAAAAGAAAATTCTATAATTATATTACAAAATATGACAATTTTTTTCAAAAATAAAAAAATTAAAAATTATGAAGAAAAGTGTAGAGTTTTTCTAAGAATATGTATTAAATAATGATTATATTTTAGCGTATAGTATTTCAAGGCATGCCTTAATATATTATAATAGTATATCGATATTTGAATCTATAATCCGTGGGTGAGAAGTGGCGTTTGACTCTATCTATAGGGCTATATATATGTCAGCTCACCTGCGGGTCTTAAATAGTAGCATACGACCTTTAATTATTAAAAATAAAAATAATCTAAACTTTGATTGTCTACTTGTTTAGTCAATAAAGCCTATTAACCTTGGTTCCTAAGAAAAAATTAAAGTTGAGTATAATTTGATAATTTAAGTTGAGTAAGCATATAATAAGATTAACCTGAAAATTTCACATAAGCTGATTTTTATAATTATTATTAAATTTTATGGCATATCATTAAAATTTAATTCATTGATCCTTCTGATATGTTTAAATACAAAGTATAAATAATTATTTATTATATTAAATATATTGTTGAGTTTTCAACTCACTATTTATAGTTTTCACTAACCCGTCTAATGAGATGCACATATTCTTATCGAACGAGCAGTAATAAAGGATGGAGTTACTATGAAGGGTTTAGATTAGAGTTTTAATGATGCTTAATATTATTATGATTTGTGTTTCAATTTTTGGGTAATAGCTAATGGTTAAATGTGATAATTTTAGCATTAATTTCGATTTTAGACGATAGTAATTAATGGTTATATTATTTGGACAGCAATTGTACTCGTTAAGTCAAATGCCGATCATTTTAGATATTATTGTTATAGGTTGTGGATGTGAAATGTGGTTGTCCAGTGGTTATATATTTTATTTTTATAAATTTGTATACTCTGATATTTATATTGAACAGGTATCATTCTTTGCATAAGATCCAATATCATAATTAGATTGGTGTCGAAGTCACATGAGACGTGGTACATGTTTGAGTCCTATTTATGATGTTGTATTGACTTATTTGGTCGGTCGAGATATTGACATACAATTCACGTCACGTTTAGTTGAATGGTTAATTAAATTATTAATCGGATAATTAATATTTAGTTAAGTATTAATTACGAGACTGAAATTTAGGATACGATAAACTTCCTAATATGTAGTTATTATCTTGTATAGGTTAGTTAGAATATTCTATAAATCTTTTATTATATATATTATTTATACACATTCATTATGTATATCAATTTTTAACAAAATAGAAAAATAAAAAAAAATCACCCTAGGATTATAGAGATAATTTTTATTGGATACTGATGGGTACACACCCATAATGGGCTGGCCCAAAGAGAGGTCAACGGAAGCTCAAGAGGGCCAGTCAACGCTTTTGATGGCCCAGCGAGAAGACGGGCCCAAGAGCTGGAAAGCCCAAGACGGTCAACGTTGGCGTTAACCGTCTTGGCGGCCAACTTGCTCACAGACGGTCAACGCGATGTTGACCGCTAGTGCACAGCTTGAGTGGGCCTTAGAGGCTTTGCTACAGTGATGGGCCTATTCCCTTCTGGCCCACGGCCCATCAGT
>JAOVVI020007518.1:0-14816 GCA_028571085.2 Nepenthes alata | reverse complement strand
GGAGATCCGACCCAATCTAGATCAACTCGCAGCGGAAGATTAGAATGCTCAATAATCTATACAACAACTGGGAACCCATGACAGAATATTGACGCCGTTTGTGGGAACGACTAAAATATCTTTCCACCTCACAATAGCAAAACAAACACGGTCAGTACCCATACTCCAACCAGCACATCGGCTAAAGATATCACCTCCCATGGTGATGACCCTCATCGGGTAGCCATTCCAGTAGGTGATTGACGACAAATGTACGAGTGTCTAGTGCTCAATAGAGAACCCTCTTCCTAACCATCTGCACTTATCAGAAGATGTAACACTGGGAGTTTCGCCAATCAGCTTTCAAGTGATTTGAGAAAGTCAGCATCCTCAGAGGATCAATTAGCCCGACGACCTCAGGACCCCGGCGGCCCCCAATATCTATCTCATCAACCCGACGGCCTTGGTATTCAGGAGAAATCGAGTGATGGGGCCCACTCTCAAAGAAATGATCGATCCAAGTCCAGGGAGCCAGGCCAAAGGGGCCAGGTTGGGCAACAAAGCTTCCTTAAAAAATGACGCTTCTCTTCCGTCCTTCGCTCTTCAACTAAATAGAGCGTCTCGGAACCCTACAGAATGCAAAAGCTCTCTGTCACTCCATCTCTCATTCGGCTAGCTTGTAACAGTTTTCCAGACTAAGGAGCTCTCCGGTGTTTCAGTCAAACTGAAGAACATTCAAGCATTCCAATCGGATTAAGGAGCGTTCCGGCTCTCCAGCCAGTCACATTCGTTGCTAGATTTTTTTGGCATGTCAAAACTCTCACCGCTAGATCTTCTCTACCCTGCCAGATCTCTCTGGCTTGTCGAAGCTCCTCACCGCCAGATCTCTCTGGCATGTCATAGCTCTCATCGCCAAATCTTCTCGGGCATTCCGAAGCACTCACCGCTAGATCTTCTCAAGCCAGCCAGAGCTCCTCATCGCTAGATCTCTCTGGCCTACCATAATTCCTCGCCGCCAGATCTCTCTGGCCTATCGTAGCTCTCGCCGCTGGATCTTCTCTCGTCTACTAGAGCTCTCGCCGCCAAATCTCTCTGGCCTGCCAAAACTCATCGACAGATCTTCTCTAGCGTGTCGAAGCTCTCGCTACCGGATCTTCTCTGGCATGCCAGAGCTCTCGCTGCCAGATCTTCTCTGGCCTACCGTAGCTCTCAATGTCGGATCTTCTCTGGCCTGTTATAACTCTCGCCACCGGATCTTCTCTGGCCTGCCGTAACTCTCGACGCTGGATCTTATTTGGCCTGCCAGAGCTCTCGCCATCGGATCTCTCTAGCCTGCTGAAACTCATCACCAAATCTTCTTCTCTGGCTTGCCGGATCTCTTGCCGCCGTATCTTTTCTGGCCTACCAGAGCTCTCGCTGCCGGATGTTCTCTGACCTATCAAAGCTCTTGCCATCAGATCTTCCCTGGCCAACCGGAGCTATCACCGCCAGATCTTCTCCGACCTGACCTTCACCACGTAGCATCGCTCCAGTCAGCAGGCCGATCCCGCTACAACCCATTGCACGGTAGCAGACCTTATAAAAGTTATGAAAACACTTGCAATGGGGGCCTGACGTGCTCAACCCACCTCCTATTGCACCACAAAAAATATCATCTAGCCAAGTGCTGCACTGGTTCGGGTCACCTGAAGCAATATCAACTGACAATGAGGCCCGAACCACTGGCCAACAGGCTACCTAGCATGCCAATAGTACGCTACCCAACTAATTTATGGCAAAGGACCAAATCCCATGGAGCATAGGGCCATAGGCCAAGGCACCTTCCAAAGCGCCCCAACGACCATTCAAAGTGGAACACGCCAGCCGTACACTCGATACAGTGAGCCGATTACAAAAGCACCACTCACGCACCGACGACAATTCCACAGCGAATCTAGTTAAGTCTTGCATACACCATACTACTTGCTTGAATAATATTTTCGTTAATAGGATAGAAATATTATCTGCTCATACGAGTGATTACATAACACTGTATAAAATTATGTGACCTAAACTGTTCCTAAGTCGGACAGATTTTTACCCGCTCGTAATTAAACCATGGTCATCGAAGTGGTCCATAAGCGGTCATAACTAAATATTGGTCATCTAGGCAGCCCATGAGCGGTCGAATTAAATCTTGGTCATTTAAGCAGCCCATGAACAGTCGAATTAAACCCCGATCATCTAATTGGCCCGTAAGCGGTCAAATCAAACTTTGATCTCGTCACCAAGCAGCGCATGTGGGGTCGAACTCAAAACCTTCAGAGACTTTTCAGCATGCGTGCAGCGACCTCCTTTTAAAGGAGAGAGCACCATCAGTCAATAACAATTGGCGGACTAGGACCAAATGCATGAAAGCTACGACGTCCTCAAGTTGGACCGAGCATTGATGGTACATGCGGGTGACGACCTAGGCTAGCAAAATCCTGATAACGATAGTTTCAAAGCTTAGCCAACAACCTCATCTTCTCAGCCTCATGGCCTCCTCGTAGTAGGGGCGAGCGCGACCAACCAGACTTATTCGTCAAGGCAGAAGGCCTAGACGACAACCACGTTTCCCTAAGGCCACGACTTTCCTTCACAGGAACGATCGAAATCCGACGCAAGTTAACCCCAACAGCCTCGATAGTCCACCAGAAACCAAAGAGGCATCCTCAAAGAGGGAGTCACTGAGATTGGGATCCCAAGCTTAGCTGTGATCACGGTATTAACCCATTTGCTTGACCCGAGAGGCAAAGGATCCCCAGTTTCAGCAACTGAACTTCCTCAGGGCTCCTCTCTCCCAATCTCATTGGTTGACCCACCAACAGTAATGCACGACGAGAAGAACCCTTCAAAGGAACGCAATGTGTATCCTATTGCCACAACTCGAACGATCAGCTATATTAAGGCAAGTCGCCTCCCGACCTCTCGAAGCGCGTCTTTACAGTGAGGAGATCTGATCGAGCCTGAGATCCTCCCTCTGCGCACTCCTGAATCTTGCTAGAGACTCGGATGGATTGCAACGGATCTAGTGAAAAAAGATTTTTGACTTTGAACTACTCTCCGGATTCGAGCACTTCGCCGGTCAATGGATCCGGTCAAACAAAGATTTCCAGCTCTCGATTGTTCTCCGAATTTGAACACTTCACCGGTCAACGAATTGGATTAACAAAGATTTTTGACTCCAAATTTGAGTACTTCGCTGGTCAACGGATCGGATCAACAAAGATTTTTGACTTCACATTACTCTACGGATTCAAACACTTCGCCCGTCAATGGTTCCATTCAACAAAGATTTTTGGCTCTGAATTACTCTCCAGATTTGAGCACTTCGCCGGTCAACGGTTCGGACCAACAAAGATTTTCGGCTCTGAACTGCTCTCCGGATTTGAGCACTTCTCCGATCAACGAATCTAGTTAATAAAGATTTTTGGATTCGAGCACTTTGTCGGTCAACGGATCCGGTCGATAAAGATTTTCAGCTCAAAACTGCTTTTTAGATTTGAGCATTTCGCCAATCAATGGTTCCAATTAACGAAGATTTTTAGCACCACACTGCCTTCCGGATTTGAGCACTTCACCGGTTAACGGATCCGGTCAACAAAAATTTTTTGACTTCGCACTACTCTCCGGATTCAAGCACTTTACTGGTTAACAAAATCGGACAACCATATTTTTGGCTCTATTCTGCTCTCCGGATCAAGTGATGCAATCAACTAAGTTGGTCAACTATCAATCTTGTTCTGTCCACTCTCTAGAGTCAAATGTTTCGGTCAATGAATCCAGGTTAACTAACCATTGACCTAAAGGGCCAAGCCCTACAGCAAGCTCATAATCCAATATAATTCTTTTAAAGTATAAGTCTCACATTGCTTTTGGAGGAACAGTGTATTTATAAATCTCACTATAAAAGCATGCACTCTCAAGTATTGAAGAACAAGTTGGAGAAATTCGAACAAACTCAAAAAGCTCCATAAGGTTCCAC
The DNA here is from genome assembly GCA_028571085.2 of Nepenthes alata. NCBI lineage: Eukaryota > Viridiplantae > Streptophyta > Magnoliopsida > Caryophyllales > Nepenthaceae > Nepenthes > Nepenthes alata. The sequence goes on along the minus strand of JAOVVI020007518.1, from coordinate 10,831 downwards.
ATGACTCTGAGAAAGGTGTAATTATTGCTAGCCAATCTCCAATGAGAGTAGACTGGCAGCCAGGAAGCCCTCGACCCTCCTCTCATCCAGGAGGCCCCTCGACCGTCTGCTCATCCGGGGCCTCTCAACCACCTCCACTCCTTAAAGTATTTAGTCCTCCTCTCGTTTGGAAGCCATCATCCCTCTACCGCCAGGAGGTCGTCAACCCTCCTCCCGTTCGGCCAATCCTGGAGCCCGCAAGCCTTTCTCCCATCTGGAGGCCATTAGCCCTCCTCCCGTCCGGAGGCTCTCAACCCTCCGTGCCAGGGGCTTTTATCCCTCCTTCATTCCAAAGGCCTTCAGCCCTCCGTCCTGAAGCCACGATTCCTCCATCCCCGAGTCAGGAGCTCACGGTCCAAGGGTTAACCATCCGCTCAAGTAACTAGGATGTTGACTCACAAGTGTAACTTAGTCATTCTCCTCAAAGCTGCCCTCCGCGGGTGTACCTTTAAATCGCCCCTCCGATGGACGCACCTCTAAGCTGCCCTCTGCCGGCGCACCTCTACGCTACCCCTTTGCCGAGCTTATTCATGAAGCTCAAGCCTCTCACACTCCCCTCATCACTGCATATTTATACTTCCACCACGTTTATCTTTAAATGTACATTTCTTCATTTATTACAAAAGATTTCTGATTTGAATATCGAAACGTCAATAGGGAATAGCCCCATTGTTTTCTAACCTCTTGTTTATAATTTGTGATACGTAAATTTTAAGTTATCAATAATAGAGATCAAATCTGATTCAAATCGACCCGTAATAAAAAAATTAAAAAATTCCATCTATATAACCATCAAAAGTTTGGGACACCTCGTATTCTAATAAGATTAAATAATTATTTTATTTGATTAAGTTCCCAAATAGGTAATAAATCCAACACGACACAATCTCCAAGAAAATTCAATATATTAGTATAACTGGGGATGCGGCTTGCTGTATAGCAATTGGCCCCCGCTTTCTAACGATCAGACAAATCACACTGCCATTCAAATCAAGTGTGGAGACTCTTCTCTCTTTCTCTCTCCCTCGCTCGGTCGCCCACTGCGAAGAACAGAGGCGCTACGAAACTTGTTTGTTTTCCATTTGTGAGTTCGGCAGCACTCTTTTCCATTTTGATGCTCGTCTCTGATAATTTTTCTTTTCCTGCTTTACATTCCGTAGAATTTGCGATATCTCTAACGATAGAGGCTTAGATAGCTCTACAGATTCCTGTGCTTCTTATTTTGAATTGATGATTCAGTTTTTATGACAGTTTGTAAGATTATCCAAGCGATATATGATTCTTTCTTCAATTCCGATCTTAGATACTCGCAAATTGTATAGCTGCTGAACTATATTATTGCTACATTCATCTGATTTCAATTTTCAGCCACGAAGGAGTTCTGAATTCCTGAAAATTTTCACTATACATCACCGATCTACCCTACTTATTGTCCCTTTCAAAGTTTATTTTCTTTTAATTTTGAAAATGAACTTCTTCTGAATTCTATTTTCACAATTATTTGAAAATCAGTTCTATGGACCCCCTGCCGAATATTTTGCCTAATGCTTCTTTTATTTTAATTCACACTGTCCTGTTTATCTTGTTGTTTTTTTTTTTTTAATCAAAGGTAAACTGGGGGAGCAAAATGGGAAAGGCATCCATGTTGTTTGTGAAGATTTTACTGGTACTGAGTTGCTGGACATCAATAGCGAAAGCAGAATACCTCGAGTACAAAGATCCAAAGCAGCCATTAAATGCTCGAATAAATGACTTAATGAGCCGTATGACTCTACAGGAAAAGATTGGCCAAATGACACAGATTGACCGGAGCGTCGCCTCTACTGAAATTATGAAGAAGTATATGATTGGTAATTTTTAATTTTTTTACAAAACAAACGCACAATTCTTCATCATTGTTGACGGTGTAGAGTTCTTTGACATTAAAATTTTCATTTATTGATTAACATGTCTCTGTATGTAAAAGTAAAAGATTAAGACATAGTTCAACGTGATGTGTGGCAGGGAGTGTGTTAAGTGGCGGAGGGAGTGTACCTGCTCAAAAGGCTTCTCCAGAAGTTTGGATTAAGATGGTGAATGAATTCCAGAACGGTTCTTTATCTACTCGTCTTGGGATTCCAATGATTTACGGCATTGATGCTGTCCATGGTCACAACAATGTCTACAAGGCCACAATTTTCCCCCATAATATTGGGTTGGGAGCAACTAGGTAGGCGGACTAATACTCCTATGCCTGTTCCTCATTGGTTATCTTCTTCTTAATTTACGGCTATGCGCTGTGTTACGTAGTCAAAAAATTAAAAAACAGTCAAACGAGAAACAATTGCATAATAAAATACAAAATTTGTGTGGGAAAAAACCCCACATTAATAAAGGATGAGAGGTTTTATTATACTAGAATTAATGTTACATAAAAAGTGATGGCTACAATTTTGTCCAGAAATTTCACGAGGATTCTAGAGTGAAACATTATATTTTAACAAAAATTGATGGGTTTAACTGTTGGGGTCACTCCCGAGTGGCATGGATTGGACGAGGACCCATGAAGCGTCTTGTGGACGAGAACTTTCTGAAGCGTCAAGAGGACGAGGACTTCCTTCATATTGGCTACCCGAGTACTATTGGACGAGGACGAGAACTCTATGGTCATAGGCGTTGACCCTATTCTCGTAGGGCCTGCTGTGGCCGCTCTTGCAGGGAGGTTGGTCACCTACCCTGATTGGAAGTTGTGCCAGGTACAACTTCCAAGGTGTCAGGCGGCCTGTCCCCTGGCACGCGCCTGCCATGACAGGCCTAGGCGCACGTGCCTGCCACCCTACGGGCAGTAGGGTGGCTGTAGGGTGGCCGACCGTCCAGTCAGCCACCTTGGTTGTATATAAATAGACTTGTGCCCTTTGCTTATTTAGTAGTGGCAATTTTGTAGGAAAGAGCCTTGAGAGAAGTTGTGGGCAAGTCTGATAGAGAGAGAAATACTTATAGAAAGAGAAAGAGTGTTTATACTTATGATTGTTTTGCCTTTGAGCTTGTGTAGCTAACGGCTGTAACAAATTCTTTCATAGTATATTTTCGATGGTTTTTTCCCTTGCTTTGAAGAGGGTACTTCGACACTCAACTCTTTGTATTATCTTCTCATTCTGCTATCGTTCTTCGTTGCCCGTCCGAGAGTTTTTTTTCTCTGTGTGCTGTTCGAGTACCTTGTCCGACCGGTCACCGTGACTTCCGTGTGTTTTGCGCCAACAATATGATCTGTACAATAATATAGCGAATAGATGCAACTATGACTTGAATGTCCCTGAAAGTCATTTATCCATAGTGCCCATATTTTTCTTGAACGGTGTGTTGTCCTTAATCCTATTGAAGTTTTCATCGAACCCTCCAATGAGAATAAACCTTCTCTCCTTGCAAGGAATCTAGCTATTGAAAGCTCTTCATTGTCTCTTTTCTATTGGTGCACTTCTCTCGCAATCAATTTAAGCGGTGATAAGGCAGAAAGAAGAGGTTCAATATGGTGAACTGAAGGCTGTTTGCAAACCAGAAGAGCGTCAATTAGCCTTATTGGGTAGGCTAGGCGTTACCTCTTATTGCTATGTTATTTTGGAGCTTTTTATTGGTGTTAAGCACTTTACTGCCTTTGCCTGGATGTCTGCTGTTCTGGCAAGGAAAATATTTACAGTTGGTATAAATCAGAATGAGAGAAAATTGAAATAGTGTATATTGCAATAGTGTTGTACTGAAAATCAAGAGAAAATTGGAACATTTTTTTGCGTTTATTTGGAGATTTGGATAGAAAAGGAGGAATATTTGAGCAATTGTTTCAATCTTTGAAAACTTTGTAGCTAGTTGGTATAAATAATTGCCAGTCTTGCGAGACTGAGCTTATTTTTATGTTCATTGAGTTGTGAACATGCCAAAATGAATCGAAGATTGATGTCCGTTTTGTACATTGTTTATGAATTCAATATTGTATTACGATATCTGTTACTCTCTTTCAAGTTTGTGCCTAGGACTGTATTCCCTGTAGGAACAATACAATCTTATGTCATGTTAAAATTATTTTGAGCTTTCCTTAATTATTTCTTGTTGGTGCAGCAGCTCTTCGGTTAATGGGAATTCTTCTGGTCCTTCAACAGTTCCAGGGACAGACCCATCCAGTGCAGATGACATGAGCAGGTGCAGTCAGCTTGGTGCTGAAGAGGTTCGAATGTCTGCCCTCCTGTTCTTTGCTATTGTCGTGATTTTCCCATGACAAACAATAACAAGCGAATATTTTGTTAACTAGGTTGTTTGAGTGATCCACGGGAATAGATGTAGCTTACTGGGGTAGTTGTGCTGAAACTCCGAGTTGTCACTTTTTTATTATTCATCTCTGTAATTCTTATTATTGATAAAATTTGGTCTATTTGGTTATTTGTTTAACAATTTGAATAGTCCTCTCTCTCTTAAATAAGTAGCATTAATCATTAAACAAACACTGTATCCTTTCATTGATGGGTGCTAAGAAGTAACACTAGTGTTACAAGTGTTTTGCTTACAAATGTTCATGAGTGAATCAACCCTTTTGTCTGGATTAGATATTAGTGATTACAATAATCTACGTGGGCTATTCTGATCGGGATCATGCATATCATCATTCAATCTACTATGACATGGAACTTATCTTGTGCATATGCTTTCTGCACACTATCATCATGTCATCATTCATTGATGGAACATATCATGCATGTCATACATATCATCATCAATCTACTATGACATGGAACTTATCTTGTGCATAGTGCTATCAACAGCATGTTCTCTGCCCTCACCCTCCTCATCATCATATTTGGAAAGATTTCTAATTTGAAAAGTAAATCTACACGCAGTGGATGCTGTGGGTGCCTCTCTTGGAAGGACTAGATTAGAATTAACCTCCTTTGATTTGACAGTTAAGATTGAGGGGATTTTGTGGGAACTGTACTCTGATCATTCAATTGTGCAAGTGCCTGGCCAACCACAATACTACTCTTGATTTCCCGGTTAAAAAAAATGCTAGCTCTTTTTCCAATATTTGCTATTTTATAATAAATTTCCCAATCTATTACATCTTATATCTAATCAATAGAAAGAGAGTATGAAAATGATTTATACACTAATGCATAATCCAACCTAAAATCTGAACATCTAAGCATCAAAGCCAAAGGGGAAGCCACCAAGGAATCGATTCCTCACACTGTACTTGATTTCATGCCTTTGCCTTTTCAAGTAATAGAAATCTAAGCAAATGCAATCAATCATCGAGCATTCCTCTCTGTTTACCTTTTTGAATATATGTATAGTCTGTGTCATCATTTTAGTATTTTAAAAATAAAGTTGATTTTATCAAATTGAATTAATTAATCATAACTAAATACAAGATGAATTCATAAGACTATGGAAACCTATGTATGGGAAGCATCTTAAAATATATTCTACCCATAAACTAACCCAGATATTATTTGGGATATTGGGATGTAATCTAGAGAGAATTCAAAATCAGCTAAATAAATCTAGAAACATAATATGCTTCAACATCTCCCTCAAACCCAACATTATAAGATGAATTGTGGAGACAAGCTTGAGTTGGGAGATTAGTTCACGATTCCAGCAAGTAAAGGTACGGTGATGTAAAGGTTGTTCTCAACAATTTCCTCTTTTGAAGTACACTAGAACTGTTTGTAAACATAAACAAAATCTCAACAGAGTACAGTCTTGGAACAAAGCAAACAGAAGAAACAAATATTTGTTTACAAAGCAGAGCAAACAAAATCTCACCATTTTATTTGTTTATAAAAATTAGAAACCTACACTATCAAACAACGGTGGGTGTGATTTCTTGCAAGTGAAATCAGAATCCAACACCACCAAACAAACACAATCCTTAAATAGGTGCCATCTCCTACAATGCATGTGCTTATGCGCAGCATATTGCACTAGCAATAGCCTGCTCATGCACTGTTCATTAGCATTAATCAAGGCAATGTTACGGGCACTGTTTTGGTAACGAAGACAAATATGAACAATAAAACAATTAACGCATAGGTTTTGGTAACAAAGAAAGACCTTGATAACTGACAATTATTCGAGCAAAACCCTCTAAATTTTTACAGTCAGTAAAAATAATCCACTAAAAAAGTCAACCTACAGTTTGGGTGGTACAAACGTACTGAACCTTAGCTGACTTACTTCTGACTTGTAACTTCTACTAAGTAACTCATTAGATTTGTTTGCAGCTGCGGAATCAGACACATTTCGGTCTTATTGTTGATCTTACTTCATATGGAGTAAAATCTCCATACAATACTAGATCTCAGTGTCCACTCCACTCACGTTCGAACAAAGACTAATATGTTGGAGCTAGTGTGCAATACAATGGAGAAATGTGTTGGATGAGAAGACCTAAAATGTTTATCACAAGAATAAATATTTGATTTTCTCAAATGGTGGCTATTCACTTTTATCAAAAAGAGCTTTTGAGATTGCAGTAGTTTACACTTTTTTGGTCCTTACATCAATGAATGGAAGTAAGGTATATATAGCAAAGATTTGAAGTTGGGTCCAAATCACGCGGTCGTTTAAAAAATAGGCCCCAACAACATGCTTCAGGCACAAAACTTTAGCAAGAGGTCCGCATTCTAACGTATGTATGCCACTTTAGTGCACATTAGACATGGGCATACTAGGTGAAATGGGCTCATGCATGACTCATGGGCACATCAAGCATGGACATTTTGGATAAAATGTGCTCATGGGTTGATCAGGTGTACATCAGGCGTTGGTAGTCTGGATATAATATGCCCATGCGCTTATCAAACACACACTAGGCATGGATATTAGGAGATGGCGCATTTGCAAATAATGGGTGCATATCCGGCTTTGGTTTCCACTGATATTTAAAAATTCTTCAAAGTGTCGGTTATACCCAATTATAAAATATACCAATACAAAATATTCTTAACAATCTCCCTCTTTAGCAGTTTCATGACACAACCCTTTATATATAAAAAGAAACTAAAAAATACATAAATTATAAGTTTAAATACTATTGAGATAGAACCAGTATATAAAAATCTATTCTTAGATAAAAGACAAATGATACTAGAACATTGAACTAGAGAGGACAATAGCTCCTCTTGTTCCCAATCAATCATAGTTAGTGCATTTATAGAAAATATATGCAAAAGTAGTCAGCAGTAATATTGCAGTGCATACTAAGTAAAACCTTATTTAAGTGCACTAGTTCAAACAATAAGTGCAAAACAAACAAAGCAATACATATACATAAAAGGTAAAATAAGGCTTTACTCCCCCTTCTCCTCTTTATTGATACTCCCCCCTTTTCTTTGTTTATTTTGCTCCCTCTATGTTTTCTCAGTTTATTTTATGTTCTACTCATCCTTACAAATGTACAAAGAAATGCATCAATTAGGATTGAAATGATCACTGTCCCATCATGAGCGCAGATCATCATAGAGTCAATGTCACATCCCAACTCCCGAATTTCTTATTTTATTTTCTTAATTAATTTGAATCAAGTTTTAGTCTTTTATTTTAACAAAATTTTCATAACATGTTATTGCACCGACCAAATAAAACTCTAAATAAATATCGGACGTGAACCTGCAAATCAAATATCAACTATCAACAACCAAGTAAAATAATAAGTCGAATTACAAGATCTGAAATACCATACAGAAAAGTGGCTTCGATTATTACCCATACATGTCCTCAAAATATATATAAGGAGATTCGTCCGTACAAAAATCAAAGTATGCAAAAATCATATCTTAGACATGTTGCTAGATAAACCGAAATCCGACTACATCACCGACAACACATCGCAATAACTAATTAATACAAAACCATTGAACCGAAATAAAATAAGCATCCTAAATCTACTATATTGAAACAAAAATACATCATCGGAAATCACAAATCCTAGTTCTAATCCTCGGATAGTCCTTATATTATCTCCTGTCACATGCAAGTATATCTCGAGTCCTCTAATCTGAAAAGTTAGTAAAAATCAAAGCAAAGGTGAACTAACTGTTCAATAAGGAATATGATTTTCATAATTTAACAAATTAGTTTCATCAAAACATATTGAAATGAATATGATCTAAAATCAGACACAATGTCACATAATTTCCATACATTTTATGCATGATTTCAGGTTGGAAACCAAACTTCTTTTCTTTAACTATGTATCCTTAAAACATGCTCAAATCATGTAAAGGACCAAGGATTAGTAGGATCTCATCAACAAAGAAGTGACTAATCAAAGCTCGGATTATGTATATTTTCACATAACTAGAGGTCATACGTTATTTTACAAGACTCGTAGGTAGTCCGTTATACATATAACCTTGTAGACAGGGACGAATGCCATTTTGAACCCACGGATGATATGTTCGAATATCGATTATCATTATAATATATTAAAACATGTCATAATACATCATTATTAATTTTTTACAATGGTCTATATATAATTAAATGGAAAACTCTATGCAAATATGAATAATCATTTATATTTTTTCATAACACAAAAAATATCCTAATCTTTTAGCTTATGTAGAGTTTTCTTTCTTAATTTTTTAAATACGTGTCATACAATGCATGATAAATCTTACAGGAATTGGAATATATAATTTTAAAACATGTAAAAGCCATGTTATAAAATTTTCAAACATGTTGAACTATTCACAACGAGAATTGCAAAAAAATTAGTATAATTGTGTGGCTTCAGCATTTCCTTTCAATTATAAAGCATGCAGGAACAATTTAAGTGTGAAATCAAGACACGCGGAATATATCTTTGAAGATTTAAGACGTGTAGAAGCATTACATACGAATATCAAAGTATATAAGCGCATTTAAGCATAATTCCTGAACATGCATAAGCATTAGTGCAGAAAATTAACTTAAAAACACAATGTATATGAAATAAGAGCATGTGTTTCATAAACGTTTCATGGAATAGGAGTAAGATTACATGTATGAGCATTTGAAATAATAAATGTTCAAGGAAATAGAGAAAAATGAACAACAAAGAAAGAGGGCTTAGATGTACTTGCTTTATACTTAAAATCACAAAAATGTTCCTTGGATTTACTCAAATTCTCCTCCTCTAGCCTTCTCTCATCTCCTCTTCTCGCCAAAATCAGGTAAAAATGATTGAAATTCAGCTAGATGGGCCTTATATAAAAGATTGGCACATGTGCACCTGTTAAGCGCACATCAAGCACTAAGACAAAAGTCGTATAGCACACGAGCGTCCGTCAAGTGCGTATTAGGCACATGCAATTTGCCATGAACATGCATGTGCAGCTCTCGACCACGCATCGAGTATGAGAAATCTGCTAAAAGCGCACATGAATGTCCTAAACGTGTCCTTCAGGCACATCATTTCTACCCAAAACACGCATGTACACGTGTCAAGCGCCGATTGGCCATCACTCAGTGTGATGTGACCCAATTAAAACATTAATTTTGACCCAAATCTTCATTTGACACCAATAATTTCATTGTCTTAATTTAATTAATCATGATCAAAATTAAAATTTAAAATTCATACTTCACAACTAGTCCATGTTCTCCCTTATGTATGCCTCTTGGGCATCCAACCAGGCATTAATTCGCTGAAAACTCTCAAAAACATGGGATTCTAGGCAATCTTGTTTCACAGAAGACCAAGATGAGTGTGCATTCATAGTGGCTAACTAGTCAAATATTTAGAAAAGATGACCCATTATAACAGAGGATGATGAGGAGGATAAAGGTGGGTCAGAGGGTCCAAGGGCAGACTGAGAAGCGCTGGCATCCAAATATGGCTCGTCCATTGGATCGGGATACTCAGGGGGGTGATGGTGAGTGTATGCCTAGTTTTATTCATACATGGTGCAATCAATGGGCTTACTGAGAGACACACGAGGGAGATCCAAAAAAGGCAACCTAAGACCCATTATTAGCCGTTGAACGAGACAACCATGGAGAAAGTTATTATCCTTTTTACTCACAAATGCAGAAATCATATGTGAGTAGAGGTGAAAAGGGAGATCGATTGACCACCCGAAAAGGAGAGCATATAAGAAGAGGGCCTTGTCGAGAGAGAGGGAAGCGTAGTGTGTTATAGGAAAAATATTTGTGAGTATAATCAAACACACTACGAGCCGCCGAGAAATGAGATAGGTAGTTTCAAATGGTTTTCCATTCCAAGCTATGGGAACGCCATGGAGAGAGGAGGTGATCTTATTATACAATGGCATGTCGTAGAACGAGTAAGAATAGTCAAGATAGGGTACTCTTGGAAGATGAAGAGTACTTGATATTACCTCCGAAGTGATCTGAAGGATGCTCCCTCTAAGAAAGGTAGAGAAGGAGTTGGACTACTCGTCAATATTATGAATGTTGGTATAAAATTCTTGGATAAGGAGGACGGATGGAGAGATGAAATTGGTGAAGACCGGTTCCCAATATCGATCAACAAAAACAGACAAAATGGATCGATCTAAGGAAACTAGGTCAACTTCCCATTCTAAGGTGAGCTACCGATGGTTCATTTGTTTGCGTAAGAGATCTTCCGTAGCGGCATTGATGAAGTTGTCCAATTCTGAGGAGGTGCCACTCCATGAACATTTTACTACATATTCTTAAAAGAAGCCATCTAAAAGTAAAATGTGATGATTTGGTCATAAGAGACAAAGATCTGACACACTATATCATAAAAATAAACTAAACCCAAATCCACTATGGCAAGGGTGTAAAGAAACAACTT
>JAOVVI020007517.1:0-14817 GCA_028571085.2 Nepenthes alata | reverse complement strand
AGCCTCCCATGAAGGAATTGTAACTGGATGTTGAAATTTGGGTTGGTGCTCTCTTATGCCCAAGGATCTCTTGGCAAATTGATGCAGCTGGTGCACAATCTATTCAGCTGTGGTGGTGGGTTGGGAGTATATGTGAAAACATTAAATTCAATCTGTGCTGAGGTCCGGAGTGGCCTTGCGTGAAGATTTTGGAGTACTTTTTATTCTCTCTTTGGCCGGAGTGGCCATGTGTGATATGTGGACGGAGTGGCCAGGCATCCGGAGTGATGTTATTGATATTTGGCCGGAGTGCCTTGAGTTAGTTGATTCCGGAGTGCCTTTTGCACACTCAAAGGCGGAGTGGATTGCGTCTGTTTAATGCCGGAGTGGCATTTTGAAGCCGGAGTGCCTTATGAGGACGGAGTGGCTTTTCGAAGCCGAAGTGCATTATGAGGCCGGAGTGACTTTTTGAAGCCGGAGTGCTTTTTGCATCCTAAAAGGCGAAGTGGATTGTGTGGTTTGCGTGTCATGAGGACGGAGTGGCCTGTTGAATCCGGAATGCCTTTTGAGGCCGGAGTGACTTTTGAAGCCGGAGCACCTTTTGAGGCTGGAGTTGCTTTGGGAAGCCGGAATGCCTTTTATTCTCCTAAAATCTGGAGTGATGTGGGATGCGGCAATGATGCAGACGGTTTTTCATCGGCGATATTTCATATATTGTTTTTTTACTGTTGAACGTTGTCCTCTTCGAGGATGTTTATGTATTATCTGATGTACCTTTTGCTCGGGGTATGCCCTAGCATTTTATGTTTTAAATCCAAGTCAAAATACTTGGAGATAAAACATAGATTTTGTAATTTTTTCTCCCTTTAATCCAAAATACATACTTACCAAAAAAAAAAGTCTTCGATCATTGTAGAAAACCCAGTGGCGCGAAGCTACAGTGCACTTGATTATGACCGAATGCCTCTAAGTCAGAATTCGGGCCAGAAGCGACGAATGCGCTTGCCGCTCGTTGGCCAACCCACAGTAGGGGACTAGCCGCCAAGGGCACGTCTCGTTGGCCAAGCCCCCATTGTGGATGCACCACATGGGCTACCTAGAATTATATTTTCCACCGAGCGATGGGTTGAATCCTTTGCAGATGACTTAAATATGTGGCGGGGTATTGTAAGTGGCAAAGTGACATTACTTCTATGATCAACTGAGATTCAGCCCTACGTCACTTTGATTCATCCGTCCCACCTAAACTGGGCAACGATGTAAAAAAAAAAAGGCTTGAGGGTGGATGGCCACTGCCGCACCTGTCCATCCCTCTCCATGTTAGCCCCGGGATGGTCCTATGAAAACCACTAACTTTTTAAGGTAGGATAACCAAAACAGAACAGAACGGAGCACCGTCGGCGACGTCCCTAACTTTTCAGGGCATGTCCCTGCCACGCCCCAATATTTATTTTTTGGGTAAGTAAGATATTACATTAAAAATTAAAAGATACAACATCTATATTCTATTTCAAGTATTTTGCCAACTTGGAATAAGAATATAGCAGCAAGGGAGTTCCCTAAAACCATAGCATACGTCATGAAGAGACAAAAAAATAATAAGATCAGATCCGTGCCACCAGAGTAAAACCTCCTAATGAGTCACCTAAAGCCATATCGGCAACCATGTAACAGATGTATGATACACCACCAAAACCACCTCCCAGTCCGGGAGGGAGAAAGAATCATCGTATTGTCCATCGGAGTCAAAACTTCCACATCATCCAAACAGGGTAGCCACTAGTCATCCCAGTTGGCTCATCTCAGTAGCCCAACATACTAAAAATAGCCCACAATAACAGTAACACAATATCATTGAGGCATGCTACATAAACCAGAACATGGGCTGTGCAAGCTCAAAATACCAGCCTCAGGCAAGGCTGAGCCCACAACATAGTCCACAACAGGAGCCTGCATCCTTCAGGTATCGGCCAGGAGTAGCATGTCCCTATCCTTACGGTCAGGACTACACCAGAGGCAACAAGACATCAGATTTATCCTCAGCAATCAGCACTAGCTTCCTACCATCACAGCACTTACCCATAGGGGGGATACAGTACAAGCAGGGAGTCTACCACCTCTCAGCAATTGTTTCTTCAACATAGAACTTGGGCAAATTAATAGGAGCAAGAAACTTGATTGTGACTCCAGCACCATCATTCCCCTGCAGCAACTGCCGCCAACAATAACATTCCCCTACGCACTACTTTTTTTTTGGTAATTAATTAATTGCATTAAATTAAAGTAAAATGTACAAAGAACTATGTTTTTTACCAAGTGTTTTGCCAACTTGGAAAAGAAAACATAGAAATAAGGGGGACCCCTAAACATGAAAAAAGTCATTAGGAAGAAATTACATAAATATTCGATTACAGTAAATGTAAAAAACCCAACCGGACCTTACAGCCAAACCACTACGTCCAAGAAGACAATAAAGTACTCCGGAAAATTGCACTCCGGAAGCACGAGCAAAATCACTCTGTCAAAAGATAGCAAATTCTCTCCGTTCAAGGTGAGTCAAAACATTTCATCCAAGGAGACAAAGAAAGCACTCCGGAAACATTCCGACTTACTTACTTTTCTTTTATGCGCATAAACTTACTTACTTTTCTTTTATGCTTACCAATAAAAAAGACGCTCCGACCAAAATGAGGTAAGCAATCCATCCACCACACTCCGGCTATTACACTCCGTCCCAGGAGACAAGAACCATTCCAGATAAAAGAAAAACTTGCACTCCATCCAAGTGAGAAAATAACACTCCATCCAAGAGAACAATAAAGCACTCCAGAAAAAAGCACACCGGAAGCCCGAGCAAAATCACTTCATCCATAGAGAGCAAATTCACTCCGTCCAAGGTGAGATAAAACATTCCGACCAATGTGACATAGAAAGCACTCCGAAAAATGGACAAATTCACTCCGGAAGCGCTAACAAAGACGCTCCGCCCAAACTGAGGTAAACGATCCAGCCACCTCACTCCGGCTAAACCACTCCGTCCATGGAGACAAAGAAAATACTCCGAAAAAAGTTCACACCAGAAGCTTTGATAAAAAAAAACTCCGTCCAAAATGAGTTGAACGAACCAGCCACCTCAATAATTTTTTTTTTGGGGGAGAAAAACTCCAGATCATGCTGCCAAGCCACTCCTTCCAAGAAGACAAGAAAGTACTTCGGAAAAAAAAAATAGACGTACTCCGGAAGCATGACGAAAAAGTGCTCCGTCCAAAGAGAGGACACCTGATAAAGGAAAATACATGCACTCCGGAGCAAGAGCAAAGATGCTCCGTCCAAGTGATAAAAGTCACTTCGTCAAAATTGAGATAAACAAAAGCACTCCGGATAGGGGAAATGCACTCCGGTTTGGATTACTCTATTTAATGTCCCTATTGAATATTGGACTCCACTGGGACTGAGCTGGATAGCTAGTGCGGTTGGCAAACCTATTCAGCTTGATGCTAATACGGCTCGTACGGATCAGATGCAATTTGCCCGAGTATATGTGGAAGTTGAACCTGGGATCACGCTGCTGGATAAAATCAGGTTAAATCCCTATGCAAATGCGAGACCGAAGAACCTTTGACGGCGCCAATGGAAGATCCCCTAATCATATTGCTAATCTGATTATTGAGACTGTTCGGAGGAAATTAGGAATTAGTATCAAGGGTGATGATTGGCATTCTAGGAATGTCATTATGCGCTGGAGCTTATCTGGGGATCCTGTGGAGTGAATTGCTGGGGTTTGCTTTTGGATCTGTGGAGGAAAGGATGCTGCAGTTGAGGTTTCTAAACTGTCGGTGTGCGCTGGACGGAGTACGCGTCATGACGGTGTACTTCATTTGTAGCCTGTATCCATTTGGATGATGTGCTTTGGTCGGAGTGGACTTACCGAAGTGATTTTTGTATCCTCTGGTTGGTCGAAGGACCTTGCTGTCTTATTTCTGGAGGGTTGTCCTGAGTTAAGATGCATTGTCAGTCCGGAGTGCAATAGGCTTCTTTGGGGTTTCCTGTCCGGAATGGCATCTTGGATTGGTGTGCCTAAGAGGTTGTGTTTCATGCGGATGTCTTACTGGTTGTGGCACTTGCTGTCCGAGATGCATCTGCTACTGGAGCCTTGATGAAGCAGGTTGATGATCCTCCATTTGTTGCACTGGGAATTGATGATTTTGGTGGTGCTCTCTGTCTTGAACTAGTTCGGCGCGGCTGTAGAATTGTGGTTGAGTGGTTGGGTTGTGAAATTGGTTGAGAATTATTTGTGATGCAGTGGGCGAGATGCTTTCATCCGAGGTCTGGCTGATGTGTCCGAGTTCTCTATGTCCGAGGTCCCATGAGCTGTTTTGTTTTTTGCCCGTGATGGTGTGGATGCGATATGTGAGCAATCTCTGTCCGAGGCCCCTTGTTGGTCCGAGGACTGGTTGAAGAGTACATGGCCGTGATGCCGATTATGGCTCGTGTCCTCGTCTGTTTGGTCCTTGGACTGGTGTGCCTGTGAGGAGGTTGTGCTTCATGTGTGGTTGTCATGCTGGTTGTGGCACTGGCTGTCCGAGATGCATATTGACCGACTATCTGCTGTTGGAGCCTTGATGAAGCAGGTTGATGACCCTCCGATTGTTGCACTGGAAATGATGTTTTTAGAGGTGCTCTCTGTCTTGAACTAGTTCGGAGCGGCTGAAGATATGTTGCTGAGTTGTTGGGTGGTGAAGTTGGTAGAGAGTTGATCGTGATGCAGTGGGCGAGATGCTCTCATCCGAGGTCTGGCTAAAGTGTCCGAGCACCCTCTGTCCGAGGTCCCATGTGCTGTTTTTGTGCCCGTAATGATGTGGTAGCGATATGTGAACAAACTCTGTCCGAGGGCACTTGTGGGTCCGAGGACAGGTTGAAGAACCTGTGATCTCCCTGTACATGGCAGTGTTGCCGATTTTGTCTCGTGTCCTTGTCTGTTTTCTCCTCGGGAAGTTTATGCTCTTCTGATGTATTTGTTGCTCGGGGTATGCCCCAGCGGATTATGGTTTTTACTCCATGTCAAAATACATGGAGTAAAAATATAGTTTCTGTAATATTCTTTTCTCCCTATAATCCAAAATTCTTACGTACCAAAAAAAAAAGTCATCTACAAAGGATTCAACTTGTCGCTCAGTAGAAATTATGCTTCTAGGAATCCCATGTTGTGCATCCGCCACGGGGCTTGGCCAAAGACACGTGCCCTTGGAGGCTATGACCCTACTAGAAGTCGAAAAACAAGCGACGAGTGCTTGCATCGCTTCTACCCCGGATTCTAACTTAGTACTATTTAGTCATAATCCAGCACACGGTAGCTTCACCCCACTGCCATTTCAACAAAGTGCGAAGACCAATTATGTGAATCAATAGTTTCTTTCACACTAGGTTGAATTACCATCCCAACACTATCATCAGTAGGGTAAAACTAACTTGTCTCATGACGGTCTAAACCCATCTCACGTTCCCTATTAGTGGGTGAACAAGCCAACAGTTGGTGAATTTGCTTCACAATGATAGGAAGAGCTGACATCAAATGATCAAAAAGCAATGTCGCTATGAATGCTTGGCTACCACAAGCAAGTTATCCCTGTGGTAACTTTTCGGACACCTCTAGCTTCAAATTTTGAAGGTCTAAAGGATCGTTAGGCCACGCTTTCATGGTTCATATTCGTACTGAAAATCTGAATTGAATGCGCTTTTTTTTGGTAAATAATTAATTACATTAAAGTATTAAATAAAATGTATAAAAGACTATGTTCTTAACCAAGTATTTTTCTGACTTGGGGAAAGAGACATAATAACAGGGGAGGTCCCCAAATCAATGACAACAGTCATTAAAAATAAAATTTCAATAATATACGGTCATTGTAAGAAATAAAACACGATCAGCCAAAGTGAATGAAAAATCACCCTGTCACTGCAGGAAAGGCGGCTTCAAAAGGCTGCATCGCCTCAAAGTGCACTCCGGCTTCAGAAACCACACCGTCCTCAAAAGGCACTCCCACATTGAAATGCCACTCCGTCCTCAGCGCACGCAAACCACGAAAAAAATTACACTCCGGAAAATGCACTCCGGCAAAAGGACGAAACAAGCAAAAGCACTCCGGCAAAATGTACTCCAGAAAGTTGCACTCCGGATTCAACTGACTCAATCCCACTCCGGCCTTTTAACAAAAAAAGGGCTCCGGATGCGAAGCCACTCCAGCCTCAGCTCACGCAGATCCACTCCGGCCTCAAAGAGCCACTCCGGATTTCGGAATGCCAGAGAAAAAGCACTCCGGAATCCGGAGTACTCAAAAGCGCCGGCAAGAGAAGCGAAACAAAAGAATAGAAACATTTCGGATTCCGGAGTGCACAAAAAGCACTCCGGAATCAAAAGCCAGGATATTACTAAATTTTTTTTTTCCTGGAATTCCATAGAAGCGAGCAAAAGAACTCCGAATTTCGGAGTTCTCATAAGCTCCAATCGAGGAAACAACAACAAAACACAATTTTTAACAATGCTAAATGGTGAATACATGGGCACAATGCCAAATAAGTTAGTCACCAAAGGACATCACATCTTGTGATTGTAACCAGGAAGAGAGTAGCCATAGGAGTGATTGCCCACCAGCAAATCCTAATGTCAAATCCCTAGCGGCCCAAATCAACAATATACCAAAAATGTTGAAATCTCTGGGGAATAAAGTTAAGGGCGGTCTAAACACCCAAAGCAGCTGCCCTCCATCCACAAGTATCAACCTTAAAGAGAAGGTCGAGAGAAGAAGATTACCTCGAAGGGAGGCCATCTATAGTCAAAGATTCCAAAGACTCTAGAGGCACACCTTCTCTCTAATCCTTCCCATTCTGAAAAAAGTCCCAGGTGATAGATTCCATGGTATATTTGAGATTTTTGATGTTCATCTATCTGAAAAGAAGGGTTGTGTTGCAACATGTAATATCTCAGATTTTTATTTGGATTAGTTTAATATTAAGTTTAATTTTGGATAATTTTGACGTGGTAAAAATTAATTAAATATTATACAATTTGGAAGGATATTTAGATCAGTTTGATTGGGGCCCGAGATGCACCCGTATTATCATCTGAATATCGGTATAAATTTTGAAATAAAAAAATTTTAAATAATATATATATATTAAAGAATAAAAAATAAAAAAAAGAAAAAAAAATGCATAAGATAAAGTTTTGGGAGAGAGGGTTTTGAAGTGAGAGAGAAGCTAGAGGGGGGAGAGGGTTTTCAAGTCGCCGTTCGCGGCACACGGCGGAGGAGAAAGGAGGAGGTGGGTCGTCGACGACGGCAGCATACGGAGACCGTGCGGTGGTGGTCGCCAACGGTGCGCGCGACGAGGGTTCACACAAGAGAGAGGGAGAGAACGACACGGAGAGAGAGAGAGAGATGTGGTAGAACGATGGTGACGGCGCCGATGGGATGACGCTGGGGAAGCTGGCAGTGGCTAGTCGGCGCGGCGGCAAGTTGGCCGGCGGTGTTGAGCGGCGATAGCAACGCCCGGAAGCTGCGCTGAGGAGAGAAAGAGAGTGGCTAGGCATGGGTCACGCACGACAGTGAGAGAAGCGGTGCCATTTAGGTGCTTCAGAGTCTCCTTTCTTCAGATTGTCAAAGTATGAGATCCAAACAAATATTTGTAAATCTCCTCTTTGGTCAGATTTCGTATATAATGTATTTTAAATATCGTTTATATTTTTTACTAACCTGCGTATAATTTTACAAACCTGATTTATTTATTTCGGACATGCATGTGTAGTTCATTGGATGTTTTAGAGATTTTTTATTCTGATTTTATAATTTTAGAGAGTTTAATATTTTTTTGAATGTCTGAAAGATTTATTGTATATTGTATATTTTTATATCAGTCTGTGTAACAAAAATGTGCATAAAAATTACATAGGTCATGTATTTTCACATGCATGTACTGCATAGTGGTCACTACATTTGGATTTAAAAATTAGACACTCTGGCCAGCTTTCGACTGTGAGATTTATTTGAAAATCTCTTTCGGCCAGCAGAAAAGGTTTGGAGTAGTAACCCTTCCCATTTGAATAATTTGACTTGACCTTAGAATATATTCAGACGTCCTAATATATCTGACAAGTTTGAGAAATGCATCCAAAATTACGGGTGATAAAATATAGTGAGCAACCTTATCTATGGGTACTTAATACATGAATTTTGGTCTAAGGTTACCGAGATTATGTATAACTATTTTTTAAATTAGTTTTTAAATAATCAGAACCTAATTTTGGTGTATAATTTATATTTATGTATTGATTTATGTTGGATTTTAATTTGGACTTGGATTTTGGACTCAAATTTGAGATTTGCCAATTTTGTCCTCAGTTGGGCCTTGGTATGTTTCATACAACGATTTTGATTTTATATTTTGATCCAAACATTTAGAATATCTGTTGCGGTACTATTTTGATTTTTATGCACGCTGTTAGATCATCTGGCTAGCGAATTTCGCCCGAAATTACAAGCTGATCGGGTATTAGACTTAGACTCGAATTGAATATCGGCTTTGGAATTAGTCCGGATCACATTTGTATATATATATACAAGACTACCATTGAATTTTGAACTTTGAATCTAGGATTTCTATTAGATTTATTTTATCGATGATTTGGATTTATTATGTAAATTGACTGAATTTTTATCCATTTAACCTCCCATCTAATTCATTGGACTCATTTTATCTAAATATGATACCTATTGGGCATTTGGCTCACATTTTTTATTTTAACCATTTAGAATAGAAGGTTTGGATGCACTGTAAGAGTTAGAACGTAATCAGTCAACCATTCGTCCGATTTGGTGAGTTTTAATTTGTTATGGTTTAAATTAAAATTTGATATGATTATATGATGGACATTGGTCGGATATAAACCCATGGTAATATTTTAGAATATGTTGGGATATTTTATTATATATGATTCGTGATTTTGGTTGAAATTATTACATCCATTACGATGATTATAGAGCAGGTCAAATGCATGTCATCCGGATGGTTGTCCGATGGAGTCCTGTGAGAATATTTTGACGTGTCGGGTCTTATATATTTGGTTTGTCACATCCAAATTTTTTGGATTTAGTATTATTTGTTAAATTTAATTGAGATTTTAAATTTTAAGAATTATAATTAATTATTTAAATTAACCATTTTGGTCCGAATTTATGATAAAAATGGTATCAATAAAATGTCATAAGAATGGGTACTTTGGGTCATTTTAGATAAATAATTGGTTAAATATTTGGATATGATAAGTACTGTCTTTGATCAATATTAGAAAATTTGAATCGTGGGGAAATTGGGTTTGAATCAGAAGGTCAAGTAGTAGAGATTTGGTTTAGATTGGGAGAATGATCACCTAATTATGATGAGTCACGCGAGTGATATAAAGTATGGTTTGATATAGCAGTTAAATTAGAATTTTATTGGGTTTCTGTATATATGTGAAGGTTTTGTTTAGATTTGTTATTTTGAAAGAGAAGTTGCGACCTTAGGTGGCATCAATTTGGAATGTCACGGAGTAGAAGGATATTTTAGTCAACTGAATGGCAGGTGATAAAGTGAATCGGTCTAAATTCATTTCTCTTCATTAGAGAAGTTGTGAAGTTTTAATGAACAACCTCTGCCAAAAGATATGATAATGAAGTGCCAGTCTGATTTTCTTGACAACGAAGATGGTAATCGTGTAGAGGTTTGAAGCTACGTTGGAGTGAGAGGAAGACTCAAGAGTTGTCCTTTTCCACTTATCATTGTGATCGGATAAATGGTCACCTCCGCAATTTATTCATCAATGAAGAATTAATGGACAAAGGGCTCAAGATTCGGCCTCTAAAGCGATGTGTGGGAAGATATTGAAGAATCTGACAGATCTATAGAAGTATGATAGCAACTGAGGATTTCAAGATTTAATTTGGAAGCAGTCGGTGCTAGAAGTTGGAACAAGCCTAGTTAATTGAGGAGTAGTTTCAGGAGAAGTATTTTTAAAAGAAATCAGAACAGTTTAGTCAAAACTCGTATGGTGGACTTGTTTATCCTCCGGAGGACAAAATAAAGGAAATTTAGATGAAGTAAAATCTTCTTCCTCGAAGTTCGAGTTTGTAAGGTCAGCTTGCAAGTCTAGTAGGAAGATGTACGCGAGACGAGTTTACTTCGTCAGAAATGGAGCTGCTTTAAATTACGGCCAGATATGCCATTTTTTAAATGGTCGTTCAAATCCCAAACATCCGGATTCTAGACGTCCAGATGGGAGACGGACAATTCCGGACGGAAAATTTGTAGTTACAACTCATGAAGTTAGAGTCAGACCTTCAATGGTGGAAGATTGATCGTTATGACTGTTCCATTCTGTGTTTAGTAATATGAGTCCTCAGAATTACATAGAAGAATTAGTAAGAAGACTTAAATGTTGATTTTTATGATTGCAAGCGAGTCATCTGTTGAGAGATGGGTGCTGAGCTATTTAGCATATATGGACACATCTTGGAGTTATTCTGTAACCATTGAAGATATTATGGTCATCTGCAAATTTGAAGATATTTTTCTAAAAGTTTGGTATGCATTGTTCTCAAATCAAGAGATCAAATTTATTTTCGATATTGTGCTTAAATTTGTGCGTACCTCGAAGGTTCCGTATGGGTGGTCCTGGTTGAGTTGAAGAAATTGAAATAACAATTGCAGAATTTGTTTGTGAAAGATTTTGTTTGGCCAAGTGTCTTGGTGTGGGGTGCTTTAGTGCTATCTAGTGAAGAAAGATGGATTGATGGATTTATATTTGAACTATTTGGGAATTGAATATGTATCAGCTCTTAAAGATCGAGAATTTGATCCATTCTAAGAAGTTTTGGTTTTCTCTAAGATCGAGCTATGTTCGAGGTATCGTCGGTTGAAGATTAAGCGGGAGGATGTGCATAGGACAGATCTCAGGTCAAGTTTTGTCATTGCGAAAAATTGATTATGCTTTGGGATTGTCAAATATTTTAGTATCTTTTATGGATATTATCGATTGGATTTCTGATTGTATTTAGATCAGTTATGATTATTTTATTATGGTGGTTTTGTTATCGGTGTTCCAATTCATTTGAAGAATTTTGAGGAGTATGAAACTCGATTAAGAAGTCTATTATAAATTTTGAGAAAGTAGTCGTTTGACAAAAAAAATCTAAAGGGGTGTGAATTATGATTGGAGAAAGTAGCATTTTGGGTTACATATTTCTTAATGTGACATTTGAAAATTTTGAAGACGATGAAAGTAGTGGCAATAGGAAAAGACAGATTAGGGTCACGAGATTGTGGAGTTTCTTGGATATTGTTGGTTTTGATAGGAGATTCGTTGAATATTTCTCAAGAATCGCAGTGTCGTTGGCGCTTTTAGAATAGAGGCAATCGGTAATTAATTGAAGTGATGCTCGCAAGGAAAGTTTTGGTAATTGAGAATAGAGTATCATCGGCGTCAGTTTTGTCGATCCCTGATGGATCAGGAACATTTGTAGTACTCAGTAATACTTCTACAAAAGATTTAAATATGTTTAGATTCTGCGTATCGGGTACCTTATCTAAGACAAATTGGGATGTGGCGCAGTATGGAGGATTTTCGCATGAAGGTGCTATAACATGAATGTCAGTATGAAGATTAGGCCAGAGGGATTTCCTCTATTTGCTGTCAGGATTGGATTCTGAGCGAGACTCTTATATGCAGGTGAAGCCTTTATGAAGAATAGTGGTGATGTCCATTTTGGATGAGCTGTCTTGAAGTTGGAACCGATCGAGTAGGCAATCTTGAATATTCCACAAAGTGCTTTTCATTGCACGTTTGAGAGTAGGCATGTTTTTAAGAATTCTCTCTTTTGAGTTTCAGCTGATTGGATAGAAGTTTGGGAACAAATAAGGTCGTCAGCAATTATGGTTAAGTTGGGATGATCCAAATTAAAGGGAAATATCAAAGACTCTCCACCTAGTGGAGTCGAGAGAGAGTTTGATGGCTATTTGATCTCGAGTTAAAGCCGACAGGCAGAACATGAAGCATGAGATTGCGACCTTCGCGGTAAGATGTATCCATGCCTAAAGGAAGAAGTTGATTAGAAGAAGCCTTCAAGAATTTATTTCAAGGCTGCCTCAAATTGCAAAGGGTTTTGATGGTCATTTAGATAATATTGAGCTAACTGATGATGGTTAGCTAATGAAGACGGTTCATTATTTGCCGAGATTAGAGGTAGGTTATGGTTGAGTTAAAGAAGTTAGCTTATCGCTTGCTTATCAGGAAGTCATTTTTGAGATTAGCTGTTGACATATTGTCGAGATAAGGAGATTACAAGGTATTTCTACTTTGAGGCTTTTAATTTGGCTTGAGACTGATGAATCGATCAGAGTAGCGTAGTAGAAGCGTATGGACTCATGGTTATTGATTACAAGATTTGATTGAACGCTTGAAGTAGGATATCAGTTTGGCAAACTGGTTGGAAGTTCGAGGATAGTGGTCAGATATTTCTGGAAGCTTTTTAATAAAAAGAATATTTTGGAGTAAGGTTTCATTAAGACATTCGAAGTTTTTCAGTATATTAAAGAAGTGGAATTTAGATTGGGTATACTTCTGAATTTAATAGATAGATATAATATGGTTCATGCACATAATCATTCGTATATGTTTGGGTTGTAATCGTTTTGACCGACAAAAGTATTTTAGATTAAGATTGTGGTTTTAATTTTTGGGATAAGAATAATTTGGCGCAGAGGAATAAGATGTTTCTATTGATCATTATGCTTTCAAAGAATTTTTGAGTTGAAAAAGTGTTAAGGAATTATGAGGACAAATTCAAAAGAATATCCCTATTTATTGAGGATATGATTTGGAGAAATTATTTAATCAAATAAGTATATTAAGAAGACTGAATATAAAATTCAGAAGAATATTATCATTGTATGATAATCAAAATTAAGATCGAGATGCGTAAATCTTGAGGCCAAAATTTTTGTAAGAATGGGGGAATATAATGTCTCGGATTTTCATTCGAATTAATTTAATATTAATTTTGATTTTGGACAATTTTGGCATAAAATTAATTAAATATTATAAAATTTGGAATGATATTTGGATCAATCTAGTTGGCGCTCAAGGTGCGCCCGTATTATCGCCCGAATATCAGTGTGGATTTTGAAATAAAAAAATCCAAATAATAATAATAATAATAATAATATATTAAAGAAAAAGAAATTAAAAAAAAAAGAAAAAAATGCATAAGATAAAGTTTTGGGAGAGAGGGTTTCAAAGTGAGAGAGAAGCTCGAGGTAGATGAGGGTTTTCAGACTGCCGTTTGTGGCACACGGCAGTGGAGAAAGGAGGAGGTGGGTCGTCGATGACGATAGCGCACGGAGGCCGTGCGGTGGTGGTCTGCGATGGTGCGCGTGACATGGGTTTGCGTAAGAGAGAGGGAGAGCACGGCACGAAGAGAGTGAGAGAGAGAAATGTGGCGGAATGATGGTGACGACGCCGACAGGATGACGCCAGGGAAGCTGGCAGTAGCAAGTTGGCCGGCGGTGTTGAGTGACGACAACAGCACGCGGAAGCTGCGCTGAGGAGAGAGAGAATGTGGCAAGGCATGGGTCACGCACGGCAGTGAGAGAAGCGGTGCCGTTCGGGTGCTTTAGAGTCTCCTTTTTTTAGATCGGTAAAATACGAGGTCCAAGGAAATATCTGTAAACCCGCTCTTTGGTTTGATTTCGTATCTGATATATTTTAAATGCTGTTTAAAATTTTTAATAACATGCGTGTAATTTTACACACCTGATTGATTTATTCCATACATACATGTGTAGTTCATTGGGTGTTTTAGTGATTTTTGGTACTGCTTTTATGATTTTAGAGAGCTTAATATTTTTCTAAAAGCCCAAAATATTTATTATATATTGTATATTTTTATATCAGTATGTGTAATAAAAATATACACGAAAATTGTATAGGCCGTGTATTTTTACATGCATGCGCCGGATAGTGCTTACTATATTTGGATTTAGAAATTGGACACTCTGGCCAGCTCCCAATGGGGAGATTTATTTGAAAATCTCTTTTTGTCGATAGAAAAGGTTTGGAGTAGTGACCCTTTCTATTTGGATAATTTTATTTGACCTTAAAATATATTCAGACGTCTTAATATATCTAACAAGCTTGAGAAATGTACCCAAAATTACGGGTGGCAAAACATAGTGAGCAACCTTATCTATGGATACAAAATACATAAATTTTGGCATAAGATTTTTGAAATTATGTGTAGCCCTTTCTCAAGTTAATTTTTAAATAATCAGAACCCAAATTTGGTACATAATTTATATTTCTGTATTGATTTATGTTGGATTTTAATTTGAATTTGGATTCGGATTTGAGATTCACCAATTTTGCCTTCGGTTGGGCATTAGTATGTCTTGTACAATGATTTTGATTTTATATTTTGATCCGAACCTTTAAAATATCTGTCATGGTACTGTTTTGGCTTCTGCGCTCGCTATTGGATCATCAGACTATTAGATTTTATCCCAAATCACAAGCTGATCAGGTATTGGACTTGGACTTGCACTTGGACTTGGATTTAAACTCGAATTGGTCATCGGCTATGGAATTATTCCAGATCACATCTATTTTGTTTATATATATACGTCCCGATGATGACTGTCTTTAAAATTTTGAATATTTATTTTGGATTTAAATATTTATTATAGAGTACGAGTCTACCATTAAATTTTAGAGTTTGGATCTTGGATTTCTATTGGATTTATTTTATCTAC
>JAOVVI020007516.1:0-14817 GCA_028571085.2 Nepenthes alata | reverse complement strand
GAGGCCAGAATTCTGGCCACCGGTATAGGGGGCGAGTAATGGGTATACCAAAAATGGGCTGGCCAAAAGTCAACGAAGGCCTAAAACGGACGGTCAACTCGTTAACAGCCCAGTTGGAGAACAGGCCCAAACGTTGAAAGGCCCAGGACGGTCAACGCTGGCGTTGACCGTCCACGCGGCCAACTCACACCTAGACGGTCAACTCAAACATTGACTGTCTGCTTACTGTAGCAATGTGCCCAACAGTGATTTTTTCTACAGTTATGGATCTAGCCCACTTGAGCCTGCGATCCATTAGACGGTCAGCAATGACTCTCCCAATATCTTCCACGATCCCAGCTGGCTCCCGATATGGACATTGACAAAATCGAGGCCCTTCTCGTAAGGAAGGTGCCAGATTTTTCTAATCTCCTGCCAACTGGGGATTCCAACGGTAAAATACACAGAAGGAAGATGTACAATTTGGAAAGCCGCTGACCGCCATGGAAGGAAAATATCTCGGTCCATTTGGCAACTGGCATCAGCTTTGAAAGGGAGGCCAACCAGGAATCACGCGAGGGATCACTCTTTCCAAAGGAGGGAGATCACCTTGTCAACCGTAAATAAGCCCTAGAATTCTCATTGAGGACAGGCCAACTTTTACTCATGAAAACTTGGACTCACGCAAGCTTTTACTCAGACAACACCCATAGAGACGACGGAGACTGACAATTCTCTACTCTCTACTGATACTCCAAAAACCTAGGGCATGCAACGTGCTTCTGTTAGCCGTTTACTGCCTCCCGACCATCCAGATTCAAGACGATGGCTTTGCCTCTCTTTCATCTAGAGATCTACACACATTCTCTCTCGCTCTCTCTTTCAATTCTCAGTTTCAGTAACCTTATCATATTTCGAAGGCTGTTTACTGACTTTAGCGTCGGAGTGTTTTCGGTGGGACGACTTATCGCCGACACACTGACCTCCTGTTCGTTTTAGTGGTGTGCAGGATCCTAACTCAGTGAACGGAGTTTGAACCAGATCAAGCGGATCAGCTCGAATCTGTTCGAAGTTCGGATCCAAGGACACATCAAAGTTAAATGAATAATTTTGTGTCAAACTTTAAATTATTTTGTTTGATTGATATTATGATAATTTAGTAATAGTTATTAATAAATGTTAATTTATTAAATAAATCAAAAGTTGCGACAATAAAATGCAAAAAAGGATAAAAAATAACAAGAAATGGAATTATTTCTCAATTAAAATGGGACCAACTTCTTTGATTTTTGTTTTTTATTTTGTTTTTTAATTTTATAAGAACGAACGATTATGAATCCTTATCCTCGCCCATTGCGCTTCTCTCCATCTCCAAGTAATGGGCTGAAGGTTGTTCGCTGCCCACAGAAGTGGAGACTGTAGAGCTTGCGGCTGGAATTCTAAGTTTTTTTCTTCTTTGGAATCTCTCCCATCCTCGGGGAGAAGAAGAGGGGGGAAAAAAAACAAAGGCGCACAGGGAAAAGAAGATGGTGACGACACTGGCAGAACCGGTGCCCAGCCTTGCGGTTGTGTCGAAATACTCTGCTGCGTTGTTTTCTCCATTAACGCTTCCAAAGAAGCAAAAGACGAGTCGACCCTACTTCATGGGTCTTGGTAAGAGGAAGTACAAATTAAGGTTTGGAGCTGGAGCTGGTGGTGTTGATGGAGACATTTGTGGCAGAAGGAAGGGAAGGGTAGTGGCGTCACTGGGAGGGCTACTGAGCAGCATTTTCAAGGGAGCTGATGACGGAGAGGCCGCGAGGCAGCAGTATGCCAGCACTGTTTCTCTCATCAGTAACTTGGAACCTCAGTTTTTATCCCTCTCTGATTCTGAATTGAGAGAAAGGACCACTATCTTGAGGCAGCGTGCTCAAAATGGCGAATCTCTCGATGCACTCTTACCTGTCTGTAATTGTTTTTTTTTTATTTTTTTGGGGGGGGGGTGTAATGGTCAATGTGTGAACGTTTTCACACATTCTATCTTTGTCATTCTTGTAACGCCGTGCTTCTTCTTCGCAGGAAGCATTTGCTGTTGTGAGAGAGGCCTCCAAGAGAGTCTTAGGTCTCCGTCCTTTTGATGTCCAGCTCATAGGTAAAATTTTTCTTTCATTACCTTTTTAAAACCTCCTTTGTTGCATTTCTCTGACTATTTTATTTTGTTCTTTTTTTTTTGTAAATTATTCTAACCCGTGACCTGTTTGTATTATTCACTTGGACCTAAATTTCCACTGACATTTTAGGGCATTCAAGCTGTCTCTACATAACCTGCATAAATGAAATGCGCTTTGATATAGCCTGCATAGAGGCATATAAAACATTCTATGCTGAGTGAATTATTGAAGCTATTATGTAAATTGCTATAATCAATGTAAACTAATTATGTATGCTTCTAGTTGAGTATTAGTTAATTATGCAATGGTCCCTATTTGTGATATATTGCGATCAAAACTTTGTGTTATTAGTTTACATCATGTTAAAAAGTTTTCCGGCATACTCAACAGCTTGTTTACGGCTTGGGAGAATTCTCCAGATCTTCTTCTCCCTCCTTCAAAAGATAGCTGACACCACACCTATTTCTAGTTTGTGTATAACATCATATGCCAATTGAGCTGTGCCAGTGGTGGAGTTCCAATATTTTCACAAGTCATGGCCAAGGCCTTATACTTCTCAATTGTGGTTTATATCAGGAGGTATTGTTCTGCATAAGGGACAAATTGCTGAAATGAGGACTGGAGAAGGAAAGACACTGGTTGCAATTTTACCAGCCTATCTAAATGCTTTAAATGGAAAAGGTGTTCATGTTGTAACTGTCAATGATTATTTGGCACGCCGTGATTGTGAATGGGTTGGTCAAGTACCCCGATTCCTTGGATTGAAGGTTGGCCTAATCCAACGTATGTTGACTTTTAATGTTTATTGCTATGTGCTTTTGTTTTGCTTCCTAATTGTATGCTTCCTACACGAAACACTATTTATTTGATGACTTGTTAGATTGACTTGAATATGGAATCTTGTTGATAAAAGAAACATCAAGAAGGGTGGCTTCCTATTTGCGTTGTTGATCAAATTTAACACTGCAATAGATCCTTCATTATTGCTAGTGGATTTGAGGGAATAAATGAAGAACTGATTCTTAGGCATAAGTTCCTGGTCTTCCCTGTGATTCACAAGATTTCTGAGGGGTATTTTAAGATATATTTTAGTTCAATGGTTAGACTCCACAACTGCTTCAAGTGTGTGGCTACATTTTGTAAGTTGCTTCCTTCCACCTGTTGTGCGTAGAGCCTGACCATACAATTTCTCTTCCAATAACAATGGAGTAGAAGGAGATGGTTGTAGCTTCTTGTTCTTTGGAGAGAAAATACATACTTTCTAAGAATTTCTCCTGTGTCTCTAGGTCTTCATTGTGAGAATCATTTCTAAAATTGCTTCCCAATTGGAAAAAGAGACTCACAGTATCTTTTTCCTGGGATTGGCAAGAGAGGAAATTTTCTAGAAAAGATCTGCTATGGTGGCACATAAAGTACAAGAAGATAGAAGATAAACAATGAAATACTATTTTAGATCCTCATAAAATGCATCAAGGAAGAGGAATAGGAAAGTACAACTCTTTAATTCAGCAACACAATATTTTGATAGAAGCGAATGAAAGCTTCTTATGTTACCTGTGCACATTTTTAGATCCTTAAAAAATCCATCAAGGAACAGGAGGTGGTGGAAAGGACTCCCTGTGAAATACAACAATGTAATGTTTTGGTCCTGGCAAAAGAAAGCTCCGAAATTCCAGCAATGCAAGAACAGTAGAACCATATGCCTAAGTGGAGTCTGTTATATGAATTCATTCTCATCATTCTATTCGATTTAGTGCAATATCCTCCCAGTGTACAGGTCCTTTTAGATCATTTTTTATATCACTTCCAAGTTTTCTCATATTTGTTCCTCCCTCTAATTCACAAAAAATCTAGCAATTCGATTCATGGATGAAAGTATCGGTATAACTATTGTTTGCGGCTATATCAATGTTGGTCATATTGAATAATACATATCGATAATATATATATTTGAAAAAAAAAGTTCTAAGAATTGTAAGTTGAGATGTAAATGTCGACCAATATATTTGCTAAATGTGGGATATATCAGCCGTTGTTTTGAATATTAGTATCATTATGACAACAATTGTGATTTTGCTGCGGCAGCAAGGGGATAATATGGATATTTTTTGGCCGATTTATCGAATATCAGTTGTTATTTTCGTCCATGATCCATATTTTCCATAAAACAACTAAGGGGATGGTTGGCTGATTCCTTAACACGGATGAAATCCCTATGGCAGCTCTGTGTATCTTTGCCTCCAATTATTGGGGCACTTGTGTACACTGACATATTGTGAAAGTAACCAAAAAGGACTCAGTTACCAAGAAAAACAGCTGGATTGATGCTTCTCCTCACTTTGTTCCAGTGAACCACTGCCAAGTCCCAAGCCAAAAGCTCCTCATAACAATTCCAAATTGAACCCAGAAAATGCTCAGAATCATTCAATCCAATCAAAGTTGCAATGAAAAGTAGATGATGCATAGATTCAAAAGATGGCATAAAACATATATTTACAGAAATGCTAAAATGAAGATCATCAATCATTAAACACCTCTCTAAGCAGCTTCCCTTACAAAGAGATGAAAGTTAGAAGGGACCTTGAATTGCCATGCGAGCTTATGCAGAAAACAAATGTTGTCCAGAGGGAGTATGTGACAAAAGCAAATAAGATATTGTTGGAAATGATTTATTGAGTCTTTTGCCTTTGTATAGAATATGAAGAATAATTACCATTAATCTAGGATTCTTGATCAAAGCACCTAGTTACTACTGTACAACCTATGTATGGAAAGAATATTCCAAATCATATATGTACTAACAACAATCTAACTATGGAAAAGATATTTGAATTAAAATCCATGTTATGATATCACGACTCAGGAACACGATATACGCAGGTCAAAATAAAATCGATAATATTGCTTTCATCAACCATAAAAACCCAACCCGGGTATGATAGTTATACACATACAGGACCCGATATAATAAAACCCGCACAAGATCTCATCGGATATAAATCCGGACAAACATAATACACGACCTGCTATCCATAATCGCAAGAGAGGTATCCAAATTTACAACAACTCATCCACATAATGCTATAATTCAAATATTTGCATACAATGATCAGGGCCATCATCCGGCCAAAAAATAATAACTATAACACATCCTCGAGATTAGAAATATACCAAACATAATATCTCCACTCGCCAAAAGGGATATCCGAGCCCGATCACGTCCGAGCTCCTGAAAGGGTATCCATGCCACTAGTCTGAAGGGATAAAACATGAAAACGTGAGCCTAGAGCTCAACAAATATCATTATATAATGCAGTACTCATAAATCAGAAGCAGGAATATCATATATTAATCACGTAAAACAGAACACAATGTCTGTGAAATTTCTGAAAATCGAGGAAATGTATCGTACTAAATCATCATCTGTATTAAACGGTCTATCTGGGACATATTTGTAATAAATAACGATCCGGTCAAATCTTATAGAAGATATCATATCATATGATCCTAGGTCACATAGGCCGCAACTGTCACCACATCCGTGTGGGACACATACCATCGTCCGAATCTAAATCTCATAATGCAAAAATCGAGAGAAGACTGCCGGAACAAAAACATAAATAAAAACACATTTCGGGTTTGTCACATATTTATACATACGAGACATTCCTATCGCCCATCCATAGGCCAAACAACGTGTCTCAAATCACAGTCTACCCAAATATATGCAGAAATACAAAGGATGCACACAATCGGAGAACCAAAGATCAATGATACCAACATGAGGAAGGGTTACCCTCGTCCGGTAACCATGGCTATATCGGCTACGATTTAGGCCAGTAGCTCAAGGCCATCAATGTACTCGGTCTCCCATAGATTAGGAAGTTACTCACTATGTTTTACCACCCACGGCTTTAGGTGTAACCTCAAGTTTTAGTTATATATTAGGACATCCAAATATATTAGTTCCGTCAATTCCTTACAATGGTTTTCAATTAAATACACAGTGGGGTAGGTCAGCTTCTAAATATCTCAACCTTCCTTCTGGCGGAAGTAGCCTATCATATACGTCCCCATTTGGACTAAGCCTCCCCGTCGGGAGCAGTACCAAATGTCTCGTGCCTTGGATCACATAAACGACCCCTAAGGTCTCGGACCGCGATATCTCGAAGTGATCCCACCCCGGCAGCATGCATGATTAGTGCAAGGTTTGGTTCATGGTTCCACAATATACGGATACACAAATGTACATATATATAATGTCCGGGTGTCAAAAACCCTCCAAATTATAAACACCAGTATAAAATCACCACACGACCAATAAAACATACATGCATGTACATAATTTACAAATTTGGGGTATATAAAAATATATGCATGTTAGTAAAATCTCTCATAGTGGTCAAAATGCATCAAAAATTATATCAGACCAAGAATAGGGCTAGAGAATACTTGCATCAACTTTATACTCTACAGATCCGAAGAAAGGATGTCCCCAAGCATTCCAATTGAGCCTTTCTCTCTCCTCTGCCGCATCCTCTCTCTCTCTCTTCTGTGCGCCCCTTTCTCTCTCCTCCGTTTTCATCCACGCACGGCCCTCTGCCGACTGCTCCGCTACCGCCGCTCCGCTTGCTTGGCCATCGTCGGCCTCCTCGGCACCACCTAGTCGGTCCCGGCGCTGTTACGCGCTGCCTCTCTCCTCGCGCGACTTCTCGCTGTCGATCTTCTCCGCGCACCCACACCGTGTGCCATCATCGCGCTGCTTCAGCCAGCGACCGTTGCGGCCCCACCTGCGACCCCATCGTAGTCGATGCCGCCTCCTTCCTTTTCCTTCTCCTCCTCTTCCTTCTTCTTCACGCCGCACGAACCCCAAAACCCTCTCTCTCTCCTCTTTCTCCCTCTCTCCCCGATCCCTTTTCTCTTTTTTTTTCCATTCTTTTCTTTTTTTTCTTTATTATTATTATATATATATATACTTTTCTTTTTCCCAAATCCAACTCAGTATTCGGACAATAGCTCAGGCGCATTCCGGGCGCCACTCCGAAATTCGATTATTCTTCAAATTTTTGCAATATTTTAATTTATTTTCATCATGTCTGAAATATCCAAAATTACAATAAATATTAAAATAATCCAAATTGGGATCTGGATATTACATATGATAATTGTGATAAGTTGTTATTCACTACTGTGTTTGACGTCCTCCTTCAAATTGTGATGGTTCAATAAAAATTCATGCAGTTGATTAGGCATGCCCTTGGTCAATATATCTGAAATATGTGGAACACTCAAGATGTGTGGCAATGAAATGACTTGTCTATCACACTAATTGAGTGGCAATCAACTTCAATATATTTTGTTCACTCAATATAAATTGGATTTGCACCAACCTGCTGTAGAACAATGTGTATTGTGTCTTCCTTCCCAATCTGCACCACTATGTACAACAAGTGTAAGATTAATTCCATAAGGAAAGAATTTTCCATGTATAGTAGAACACAAAAGATATCTTATGATTTGATGTACAACAACCAAGCGAAGATGTTGTGGAGAAGATGAATGGCTGATTATACAATAAATATCTTGGCGTGCAGTTCAATAGACAAGGCTGTCAACAATTTTATGATACAATGTGGGATCTGAAAGTAGTTCTCCTTCATAGTTTTGAAGCTTAACATTAACCTCCAAAGTGGCATCTGTGGGGATGAATTTGTCAAACAAGCCAA
The DNA here is from genome assembly GCA_028571085.2 of Nepenthes alata. Taxonomy (NCBI): domain Eukaryota; kingdom Viridiplantae; phylum Streptophyta; class Magnoliopsida; order Caryophyllales; family Nepenthaceae; genus Nepenthes; species Nepenthes alata. Next base: position 6,962 of record JAOVVI020007516.1, on the reverse strand, counting down.
AGCAATCAAGTCCTTGTTGTTACTTTAACCAATTCATGATGATACTTTTGTAGAATTATGGACCTCCAAGCCAATAATTTAAGTTTTCCCAAATCTTTCATGTGGAAACGAGCATGAAGAGAATCTTGAAGCTCAGCAATTGTAGATAAAATATGTAAGAACTCTTTTTGATTATTGCAGTTTTCTTTGATTTTCCTTAGTATTTGGATTTCAGTCCTCTAGATTAATGGCAACTTTGGTTTTAGAGTAAAGAAAAACGATAAGGATTTGGATTCTTATCTGAGAAGAGAAAACTTTCCAACAAAGAGGTAAAATTTCATATAATTTTCATTCATACCTTCTTGCTATTACAATATACTATTCATAAAAATCTCCACATTCTTTACAATATTCTAAATAATTGATTTCATAAACAGAAATAACAACAGTGAGATAGAATGGAAGATTCGTTGAGGAGGAAGATGGTTGCAATGCTTATCTATTTGAATTTTCCCCTATCACATGCGGCTCACATGCTACTTAAAGAGCTTCTCCTGCACATGCCTGATCAGGAAGAATGGACGGCCCAAATTAACCACTCCATTGGACAATCCAGATCATGCCACAAATCACTAACTTTTGCACTTGTGATTTGGTCAGACGTTCTTCTCTCTCCTTTATGTGCTTGGTCAATCACAAGCAGTCATTATTACACCGTCAGGCTTCACGTTCTCTTCTTCTTTCAATTTTAATTACACATCCTGTCTTTTATAGCACCAGCCTATCTTCTTCTCTTTCCTCCATTGCTAAGCCAAGCTCCTCCTTGTCTTCTCTTCCTTATTTGCCCATAGCAAGACCTTTCCCTTTAAAGCACCTTGCCCTTAAGGTAAGGGCACTAAGTGCGGAGAATGTGTAATGACTCCCAAGTGTTGTTCTCATTTAATGCCCTTGTCCATTTTATAAGAACCACTGTCATTGATCGCTTGCCAAACTTCCATGCTCTCCTTCCCATGACTTTCTTTGGCTTGGGTAACATTCTTCCCTTTCTATCAACCGGTGAAGAGAGGGGTTTGTAGCGATATGAGTTTCAATGTGTCGTTTAAGGGTCAAAACATGGAAAACAGGGTGAAGTTTGGAAGACGAAGGAAGATCGAAACGATAAGTCATTGTTTCAATTTTCTCAATAATTTTGTACAGCCTGAAAAAACAAAGTGTCAGCATCATATTCTTTTGAAAAGCTACGGACTTTTGGCGATATGGTTGTAGGCAAAAATACATGAAATCCCTAACTTGGAACTCCTTCACTTTTTAGTGCTTGTCATACTGAACCTTTATCCTTCCCTGAGCCGCAGCCAAATTCTCCTTTAGAAGCCGTAAGATGTGATCTCGAGTTTGTAATTCTTCCTCAATAGCATCGTTTTGTTCCTTTGACAAACCCCGCAAGTTGGGGTGGTGGTATCTCTTATATGGCCTTGAATGGGGTAATGCTGATAGAAGAATGGTGGTTTGTGTTATACCACCACTCTTCCATAGCTAACCATTGGGACCAAGATTTTGGATTGCGCTCTATATAACATCTCAAATACTTCTCTAGGCATTTGTCACCTTAGTGTGTCCATTGGATTGGGGATGGTAGGTGGAATCATTAGCTAGTTTGGTTCCCAATAGCCTAAAAATTTCTTTCCAAAAGGAACCGGTAAAAGTAGGATCACGGTCGCTCATTGTTGTCTTGGAAATCATATGCAATTTGACAACATGGTTGAGGAATAAATTAGTTATTTTGGTGGGCATGTAGGGATGTGTGAGGGATATGAAATGGACATATTTAGTGAGGCAATCTACTACTACTAAGATGCAATTAAAGCCATGAGATATTGGTAAGGCCTCTATGAAATCCATAGAGAGATCAATCTAAGGTTGATCAGGGATTGAGAAGGGTTGTAGAAACTCGTAAAGTCTGTTTTGGTTTATTTTAGTTTGTTGACAAATGGAACATTCTCTAATGAATTTCCAAATCTCAACTCTCATCCCCTTATAATAAAAATCAATTTTTGCATGGCTAAGAGTTTTGTAATAATCCGAGTGACCTCCCAAAGGGCTGCAATGCTCCCAATTTAAGATATGTGTTTTAAACTCACTATCATTGTCCAACAAAATTTTTCCCTTCCTAAAATTATTCCATCCTACAAAGAATATAAGTTGAGAGAGCTAGAACCTTGCTAGAGTGTTTGTTGAATGGCCACCATTTCCGAGTCATTTTGGTAAGACTCCTTGAGATATTCTAACCATTCAGCAGTTGGATATGGGAGCATCATAAGAGATGGTTATTTACTCCTCGATGATGATGAATCCGCTGCCTTGTTTTCCCTTTCCTTCTTGTATTCTATCACAAAATCATACCAGTGTAGCTTTGATTTCTGTTTTTGCTATGACAAGGTATCCTCCTTTTTCTCGAGCAAAAACATTCAACTTTGTTGATTGGTCTTTATAACAAAAGTTTTCCCTAACAAGTAGGGTCTCTATTTCTCAAGGGCCATCACCCGGGACAACAATTCCTTCTTGTATGTTGAAAGATGAAATGCCTTGCCCTTTAAAGCTTGGCTAATGAAGGCAATTTGCTAGTGGTCCTGCATCAACACGACCCCAATTCCTACCCTCAATGTGTTGCATTCTATTATTATTATTATTTTATTTGAAAAATCAAGTAAGGCTAGAATTGGAGGCCTAAAAATCATTTTCTTATGTTATAAAAAAACTAGCTTGCCTACTCATTCAAAACATGCTCAATTTAGAGAACCAAAAACTAAAAGACTGACTTTGAAGAAAAGTTACATGTATTCTCGATAATCTTAAGACATATCACTACTATATGGACCTATAAGCGGATCGTCTACATATTCTTCCCTATAGATTGGAACAAACACCACTTTCTTTTGCCATCCATGGATGATAAGTGTGGTTCTCAAGTCTATCTAAATATATTAAGATGTCGAATATATTAATTCTGTTTAATTTCTTATGATGGTTCTCATAAAAATCAAACTGGGGAGGGTTTCTATATCAAAGTCTAAAATTTTTCCTACCTGGTGGACAAGTACAAAGCTTCCACTCTAGGAAATGCAAACACAGAACTTTCCACCCTGGGGAAAATACAAATATTGAATCGAATATAAAATAGAGCCTGACCCAAAGAAACATACATGGAATGCCACCCGTAAGGTCTATATGTAAATTTTCATAGCATTTCTTTACAAACATTTCAAATATAAGCCCGATATTCTAAAATAATCACCCAGTTCGTTCAAACCCTCAAACATCTCAAATATTTAGTGAAATCAAGCAAAAACTTCAAACTAACTAGTAAAACTACATGCATGCACAAAATAATCAAAGTAGGGTAAGTAAAATGATATGTATATATAATAAAACCATCAAATATAAGTAAAATTAGAACAAAATGGAAATTGACTAAGAATAGGGTTTAATAATACTTGTCTTTAATTTATAATCTGACAGATCTGACCAACAAATACTCCAACATCCCTCCTCTTTTCTTCCTTTCTCTTCCTTCCCTTCTCTTTTTTCTCTCCTTTCTCCTCCTTTCCACGCGAGATGCCCGAAAATTGTGCGTGCACCCTTATATAAACAAAACCACGCATGAGCACCACACTTAACCCCAGTCGCGCACGAGTGCTGCCTCAGGCACTCCTCTAGTGCAAGTAATTTGCCAAAATTGCGTTCGAGTGCCTAGAAGGCGTGCATCATATGCTCACCAATCTACCCAAATCCCACTTGTATGGTTTAGAGGCATTTATCAAGCGTGCCTAATCTGCCAAAAGTGCTCATAGGCGCGCGTCAGGTGTGTCTCAAGCACCAAGTTTGCTTCTTTCACCGAATTTTCTTCAAATTTACATTACGTAATTATTTTCAATATACCCAAAATAAACTTAAAATAAACTGGTAATATCAAATTAATTAAATGGAGAATTGGGTGTTACAACATGTCTTAAATAATAATATATAGGTCTAAGGTTACTGGGAATATATATTGCTCATCCTTCAAAGTTTCGCTTTGATTATTCGTTGTGTTAGTAATTGTTACTTGGTTTTTAGATTTTTATATGTTTTTGATACAATCATTCGATTTTCATGTTTTTAGATAGACATTTTCATGATTTAGTTTTCCTGTATTTTTCGTACGTTCTACATGTTTTGAACATTCGTATATACGAATATATTAAACACTTCGTATTAAATTATGGTTTGGAATGAGTTTATAGAGAATTGGACATCTAGACTTTTGCATGTGGTTTATGATTTTTTCATCTATTTTACTCACACATATTCATTTATCATACACACACACAAATATATATATGTTTTGTTGAGCATTAGGCCCATTTTTGTAAATATTTTTAAAACCCTTCTAGATTAACAAGCCATAAATTGTTACAAGATTTGGATAGGAGACCATTGAAGGCTTTTTGTTAAGTTTATATTTGTAGTATTTTGGGTTATTTTAGATTTAATGGAATGAATATGATTTATCTTGAGTGCCAAAATCTAGACTTGGGGCTAGTGTACAATTACGAAATCTTGTATAATTTTTTCGCTATTCGTATATTGAGACTTCTTATTAGATTTTTTTTCTTGTATAGATTTATGAATTGAGCAGGTGCAATATGATTTTGAAGTCGGATGGAGATAATTTAACCGTTCCTATGACCACTGTGATTATATTTTATTATGATTTTTACGGTATTAGTATGTTGTGTCCGACATGGTTGTAGTTATTAGACCGTGATTATTATAGATAAGTTTTATTTTTAGTATCATTATTATTGCCTACTGGTGTTGGAGTTGTAACAAAACTACTCAAGTGGTTCTCATGGTCCTTCAAGGTTGGACTATGTACCAAAATTTCATAGAAGAAAGCTAACACAAACATCCATAGATATGGTTGAAAAAATATTATTCATGAGCCATCGGAACACAGCGGAAGCATTCATTAAGCTGAAGGGCATGAACAAGAACACATAGTGCTGTTCATGGATCCAAAAAGTAATTTTTGGAACATCCATCTTCATTCATCTGGATCTAATGGTAACTGGACATTAGACCTAGTTTAGAGAATATATTAGCATTACTAAACTCATCTAATACATTGATAACTAGTATGGGATATTTATCCTTGATCGTCTCCTGGTTAAGCGCTCGATAATTAATATTCATCCTCCAACTCTCGCTTACCTTTTCATATAGTAAAATTCGTGATAAGTTTGGACTTTGGCTATGGTCAATCAACTTAACTCCTAAATGCTCCCTGACCACCTTCTCAATCTTCTCATTTTGGTAGTAGGGGTACCTTAAAGGCCTAACGGAAATGGGTTTCGAGTCATCATTCAAATTAATATGATGCTCATGGCCCTGCAGAGGGGCCAGCCCTTTAGGTTCCTCAGAACTTAGGGAATTCTTGAATTATCCCTTGGATAGCCTTAGGGCCGATGATGGGTTCCATTGTAATAGTGTTGTAGAGCAGCTTCAATATTGTCATGTCCCCATTCAAAAATATCCAAATTAACTTATTCTTTAATCTGTAATTATTTTAATTTTCATAATTATCTTAATAAGGCCTTATATTCAAATCTAAAAATCAATTCATTATTCAACCAACTTAAACGTAAGCCGACACCGGGACGTGAATCTATATCAAATACGGTTAAACAATTCAGATAATAATAACATAATGATCAAACCATAGGACTCAAAGCCACGTCCGAAAGTGTCCAAATATTGTTAATTAATTGACTTCAAACCATAAATAAGGAAAAATATTTCAACTAAAAGTCAAAGTATCAAACCATAAATATTTTGAAAGTATTGATCAAACCTAAAATTGTCATCATAATCAGTAGGTGGCCGAATGTAAACATAAACTGAAATACCGAAAATCTATAAACTGAAAGCTACACTTCTGAACTAATAATTTACTATAAAACATTTAATTATTACCTATCTTCCAAATAGTCTTCTTTCGATTCAACTTCCTATAAGTTTATCTAAGTCTGTTAATCTGGAGGGTTAGCAAAAATAGATGTAAAAGTAAGTCTAACACATTGTAAGGCTTATATATTTTCATTTGTGGATACATACCAACGAAATATGCTAGGATAATCACATTATCAAAATTCTGAAAAGTTGATGACACCAATTTTCACATAAATCGTGCAAAATCTGAAACCAATGATCATATAGGCCAAAATCTATGCATATACATAAATCATGTCAAAGTCATATATTCATGACCAAACATACCGACTTGTGCAAATATATATATTATACTAACATGTAAAGGACCAAAAATCGATGATGATTTTACCAACAAAGGGTGAATATCTAAGTTTGGGCTATGATTGTTTTTATATAGCCAAAGGCCATATGCCATTATTTACAACCCATGAGTGGGCTAACTAGGTATAATTCCTATATTTGGAGTCAAACACGGCTTTTTTGACCCGCAAATAATAGGTTAGACCTTTAATTTTCTACAATGGTCTATAGTTCGTCAAACTAAAAATTGTACTCAAATACGAATATATTCTTATTTTTTTTATACTGGAGAAAATAGTTCCTTCATATTTCTTCAAAAATGTGATATGCTATAAAAACTATGAACATGTAGGAACTTTAATGTATAATTTAGAAGTATGTAGGAATTTTGATGTGTAATTTAAAAACATATAGAAATTATATTTCAGAAATTACACATGTAGAAAGTTACATGTAGAATTATTGAAGTGGAGATTTTAGAAAATTAACATAGTTTATGTAATTTTATTAATTTTTTTCAAATGTAAAATATGTATGAACAGTTATATGAGAACTTAAGATATCCAGAAGCATATATATAAAATTTAACGACATGTAAGAACATAAATACAGAAATTCAGTACATAAACATGATTGGTATGAATTTAAGACAT
>JAOVVI020007515.1:0-14817 GCA_028571085.2 Nepenthes alata | reverse complement strand
TAAACAAATTTTATTTTGATTATAAGTGTATTCAACTTAATCTGACTAAATAATTGTAAATTTTTATCTAAATTTATTTCGTATCTAATCCAAATATGATTTTAATCAAGTCTAATTTGGGATAAAAGTAAATAAAAAAATTTAAAATAATTATTTATTAGTAATTAAGAATAAAAAATACTAAGGATTCTTATTTTTAAAAATAATATTTTTTTAAAAAAATATTATTTTTATAACTAAAATAACTAAATAATAAAATATTAATTTATTAAAAATAAAATAAAAATAAAATTTTTATTCTGTGCAATTAAATTAATAGTAAATAACTAAAAAATTATTATAAACAATTACGGGAAAATAAAAATAAAAAAAAAAACAAAAAACAAAAATCCGTGGACTCGAGTCTACTGTGAGAGACTGCTGCAGTCCTCGGAATCCCACCGCCTTTTTCAGGCGTTCGAAATAAGGGAGATTATCAGACTTCAATCAACCAAGTTATTTGTTTTTTTTTTTTTTTCAGGTAATTCAATTAGCTAAATTTCCCTTTGATTATCGTTTTAACATTGAATTCCATTCATTTTGAAATCAATACTACAATTTAATTCTTTCTAAATTCCATTTATGTCGAATGAATGCTTTTTTGCATGCAAATTTCAGCGGAATTTTCCGGTTCATTTCTTACAGCTCGTCAATTTACATGTTCTTCTTGCAACTTTCGTTATTGCTTGTGGATGAGGGTTATAGTGGCGGCATTGAGTTAGCATTATATCTTCTTGTTGTTCACAGTTTGGTTGGCAGAAGCATGACATAGTTTGATTTCTTTTTCTGGGTGTTGATGGAGAGCATCAAGGCTTTGCCGGGGGTAGTTCGCAGTTCGTTGCGTTCTGGATTCATCATCTGCGACTTGACTAGGATCGTCGAAGAGCTTGTATATAACAGTCTAGATGCTGGTGCAAGCAGGGTAAAATTTTTTGCCTTATTCTCGTATGAGAGGTTGTATGTATTTGGTTGCTTGAACAGAACATTTATTGGTGGAAACTTTAAAGTTGATCTTCACCTTTTGAGTGAATCATTACTTTAGGCTGTGCTCCTTTTGAAAACTTGAAAGCATATTTCTTCCTAAACGTTGTGTTTTTCCTGAATGAATTATCCGCTCTTTCCTATTCCTTCGACTTCTCTGAATTCCTAACAAAGCCTTAAATATTAGTGGATGCTTGTGATGGAATTGGACTATTTATTGAATATTATCCTGCTAGAAGGAAAAGAAGTAAATTGTGAGAAATCTGATTTAATGCCAAAATCTGACTGCTTGATTGAAATGATTTTCTAGGTTGGAATTTTGCCCAGTCAAATTAAGTGCTTTACACTTTTCTGACATAAAACAAATTCAATATACATATCATCCTCGTGCACTTCAACATTTTTTATTGAGGGGTTTAGCTAATTAACTGAACAATCTTTTCACTGGACCTTACATGAGACATGTAATACCATTGGCTTTACTTGTTGCTTAGTTAATCATTGCTTGCTAGCTACTTCATGGTTTTGAGTGATGTGCAATGATTAGGCCATCCTTATCATACCAACAAAGTGATGATCATTTGTTGGGAAAGATTCCAATCTTTGGTCTTCTCTTCACATTGATTAAGAATCTTTATCAGCAAGTGTGTAACCTAGGAGTTCACCATGTAACTGTTGCATTGCAGGTCTCAGTCTCTGTAGGTGTTGGTACTGGCTACATTAAGGTGGAAGATGACGGTGGGAATGCTTCCCTTAAGATTTCAGAATATAAATGTCTTGCTGATCCATGTCAATTTATTCTAGTTTGTGTGGGTGTATTTGCAGGACCTGGTATTGGCCGGGAGGGATTAGTCTTGTTGGGAGAACGATATGGTAATTCAATTGTTTCACATTCCTTTTTTGTTTTTTTGGCTTGATCCACACGATTGCCTTCCTGGGCTTACAGATGTTTTTCTACTTTCCCTGTCTTGCTCGTGAAATGAGGGCCATGCTGTCAAGCATGACCTTCTGTTATGTGATAATTTTTTATGTAAGCTTTCTTATTGTCTCTCCCCTTCCTTCCTGTAATTTAAGCAGCTAGTCTGTGAAATTAGGGAACTGAGAGAATTATCATCAGCCAAAGGTGAGCATTGGCACAAGGGTAGCATTGTTTCATTATGATATGGAGGCAGCCTCTTTATGATATATGGGTAGAGCTGTCTACGTTTGACTATCTTAAGCCCCATACTCTTCGAGCTTTGTGTTTTTGATACCACTCAGATGCCACGACCTATAAAATGTTATATGCGGTGGAAATCTTGGAATATCCATGGGAGCATTATGTCAAATAGGAAAGTGTCTACTATTATATGGTAAGATATTTTAGTTTCTTGGCTTCCTGCTGTCAAAACCATAGTCATTGGCTTCTTAGTGTCGTACACGTGGACCGGTAGTCAATTTGCAGAAAAGTGTCATTTTATAATATGAAATTACCATTAAGAACCACATTTAGTAACCGGTACCCTGGATGGGTTTAGGGAACATGATGACTAAATCAGAACCTATTGTTCTAACAACCAATTTTTTGTCATTTGTAAATTCTGAATGATTAATTTCCTTCCACAATTGAGACTATCGTCCCATGATCTGTTAAAATTAGAAGAGAAAAGGGTGGGTGTAAGCCTTGAGCTCTTCTGTTTATCTATTTGTTGTTTTATTTTTATTTTTTGTTGAGGAAAGAGAATTACACAAAGGAGGATAAGACATCCTCCCAAGAGAAAAACAATTTGACTGATGGCGGAATCAAATCGATTCAAATATCCCTTTTAAAGGTCATCTTTTTATCTTTTCTGATAATATTGTGTACCATATTGATGAAAAAGTCAATTACAATGGCCTTTGAATCACAAAGAATATTTTCAGGGTATCACGTTGAAAATTTATAGGTAGAATATCACAGTAAAGGCAAAGAAAATAGATTCATCTGAAAATTGATGAAAAATGAAGATATTTGGTTCATTTCCCTAAAGCATGACTGTGTTTCATTTAAAGTTATTCATTTTTTATTTTTATTTTTCCAAATGATCCCATTTTCATGCATGGTTGTGTATAATATTTATGCAGCAACATCAAAATTTCACCCATTGGCTGATAAGGATAGTTGTAGTAAAAACTTTGGGTTCCTGGGAGAAGCATTATGCTCAATTTCAGATATCTCCGTGTTAGAAATAATAACAAGGACTCATGGAAGGCCAAATGGCTATCGCAAAGTCATGAAGGCATGGGTGGTTATTATATTTTGATACTGTTTATTGTTATTGGATGCAAATTTATCGATTTTTGACAGCCTGGCTTTTTGATGGTTCTTTAGGGTCGTAAATGTCTTTATCTAGGCATCGATGATGATAGGCAAGATGTGGGCACAACAGGTATTGGACTATGTTCTATGTTAATACCATGACCTTAGGAAGGATAATACTGTTACCTTTCCGTTTGGCAAGTTTTTCTTGCTTGCTATCATCTCTATTTTTGCATTAGTTTCTTGTGTTAGGAAGTCGCTTGTTGCCACACTATATGTCTTGACTACGAATCATGACCTGCCTCCATATGATAGTTGCTCAATTTGTTTTGAAGAAATATTTTCTTTCGACCACTGTAATGAATTGTTCTACTTTGGGAAATAACTTATTTCTCAATGAGTGGTCAAAATACATTAAAATTGTTAGGTCTTGAATTGAGTTGCTAAAATCCATAAAAATTGTTGGGCCTTGAATTGGTTCCACATTGGGGATTAGAATAGAAATTGGGCCTTCTCATTATATTTTTCTTGTTTGGTGCACCCATTCAATTTCACGGCCTTCTGAAATTATATCCCTATGTCTGGGGATGGGGGTTGGTTATGAGTTCTATTCCACTCCTAGAAGTTGTTCCCTCTCCATGTAAGCATCAATGTACCCCTTGCATCTGATTTTTTTACATCTTCCATAACTTAAGCAAAAGTCCTACTTTGCCTCCTGGAGCTTCATCTTTATGCTTCAACATATTTCAACTTTCCAAGAATTTTGGGCCTCTTATAACTTTGAGAAGATCTAGGACTTCACTTCCCCATAGAGAGCTTTGCAGTAGATTATTTTCTGACTGATTTAAAGTACTTCTAAATTCAAGTTGGAGGTTTTTTATGTATATGTATGTATATATATGTATGCATATGTATATATGTATGTATAATATATATGTATATATATGCACATACATACACAGGCATCCACACACGTGCTTATTTGCCAGCACACGCCACACAAAACTAAGATAACTATTTGGTTGGATCTTTATTAATGTCTTCCCATTCTTTTTGACTGATCCTTTTTGTACTAATTGTGGCTGTGAAGTTTTGTCAATCCATGTTGGTGTAGTGATTATTTTAATCTATTATATTAGGCAGTGAACTTGCATCAATTTCTGCATATTTCTTTACAACTTTTTCCTCATTTTACTAGGTCTGCGATTTCTCTTGCTTATTTTCTTCTAAATAGTTGTTTCTTTTAATAGCTATTGAAAAGCCGGGGTTTATACCCACTTTTTAAGACGGGTGCCATCTGAAATCAAAATACAGCACTTTGTTATTGAGTTTTCCAATGTAAAAAGTCGTAACAGTATAGTATTAGAGTCTCTTTTCTGTTTGGTTGAAAGTTGGGTAGAAGAAAGTACTTAATATAAGGACAAAGGAGTATCTAAAAGAACGCCTATAGATCAATATTCCCTTACTCCACGAACAAATAAAGAGCAAGAAAGGCTATGAGCACCTCTTAAACATAATGGATGCTTATCTTTCGTGTTCATGTGTGGAATTGGGTCTGTCAGATTGATATAGCTTGCTTATTTTCCTAGAATTTGTGTACTATGCTTAAATGGAAGTGGAAATCGATTTAGTGAATTTTTTAATGTCTGTACCCTGTATGGTACAACATTGTTGTCTGATTTGGCATGCATTATATTGGCTATTGCATAATGATATCTTATGTCTTGCATTCTGTATCTTTCTTGATGATTTGAGACTTGGATTAGAAGATGACTTGTTTAGTAGGCTACTTTTTTCCTAATCTTTGATGTTTCCAGAAAATTAGAACTTGTATTTGAGACTTGGATTAGAAGATGACTTGTTTAGTAGGCTACTTTGTTCCTAATCTTTGATGTTTCCAGAAAATTAGAACTTGTAATGTCATAGATTAGCACAATTTGAAAACAAGCTAGTAAGAAGTAAAGTAATAACAAAACCATCAAATCTTCCTTTGCAGTTATTGTTCGTGATTTGTTTTACAACCAACCTGTTCGAAGGAGGCATATTCGGTCCAGGTATCCTCCTTGAATAACATTATTATGATAAATCATTCTTAAAGTAGGTGATTCTTATCAGTGCCAAGTTGAGATTTGGACTGACTTGTCATTTTCATCTATTGTGTGAGAAGCCCCAAGAAAGTACTGCACTTGGTCAAAAAGTGCGTGCTTCGAGTTGCACTAGTGCGATTTATGGTTTCATTCAAAGTTCTTGATATTGAAAGGTGTGTCTATCTTTCATCTGCAATATGGAGTCTCTATAATTGCTTTCTGTTTTCTGCCTCATAATGTCTGAATGCATCATCTTTTATCATCATTCCAAAATACAGTGAGGATGAATTGCTACGGACGCATGCTTCCTCCTCTCCTTTGTCTATATTAAGGAGTGGTTTTGGCATTGAAGTCTCCAGTTTACATGAGGTGAGCCTCTCTGAAGGTGCACTGAAGCTTGGGGGATATATGTCTGGTGCTTGTGATTCTCCCTCAACAAAGGTAGATCTATTTACATTAATGGAGTTGATTGAACTGTGCAGTTCATCTTATTTATGAACATACTGGCGCCTTATGAAATTTCTTTTTGCAGGTAATTCAGTATATATGTATCCGAAATATTATATGTGTAGATAAACAACAGAATTTATTTGATGGACATGTTGATGATGGGAGAATAAAACATTCCTTGCACTTGGTTTGACCTTAACATTCATAGACATTAACTCAAGATTCATTGTCAAAGGTCCAATTCATAAACTCTTGAACAATTTATCCAGTACATGCTGGAATCAGATGAATGGTGATAAAGTTGGAAAGAGAAGCAGGCCTCAAGCATGTCCAACATACTGTTTGAACTTAACCTGCCCCAGGTCTTTCTATGATTTGATTTCTGAGTTTTCAAGGACGTCTGTGGAATTCAAGGTACTTTTCCTTATTAGATCATCACGCATAATGGCATGAATTATATGCTCATGATTCCAAATAAACGCTGATTTCTCTATTGTGTCTTTTCCATTATGTAAGCAGCATATGAACAATACCTGTGGCTACTAAAAAAAACTTGCAGGTTTGAAAATAAGGGAGAAACTGCAAGATTTGAAGGCATCTATAAGAAAAAGCCATGCTCCTAAGATAGGAAACCTATGAAGTTTTCCTTCTAATAATATAATAATTTTGTTTCTTCTCAAGGATGGCTGTTTTGATGAAGATAGATCTTTGTGCCTGTGAAATAGGATTTTCCTCACATACTAGTTGGTGTTGTTGGGAGTAACAGAAAATCTAATGCTGATGTCTGAGTAGCAGTGTCAATCAATTGCTTAAGAGCTCTAATGATTGAATCAAGTGTGTGTCTATTCTGGTTTACTAGATCCAAGCTTCCTAGGCTTCAGCCTTGTTTGAATAGTCTCCATTTACATGAGAAATGCAAATACTTGAGGGGTTGATTTTATGATCATTAGGGTCATAGAATCCAAAAGGCAGCTTTTAAATGAGATGATCTCCCCAATAGTTTAGTAACTTCTAAATGGGAACCACGTTTTTAGATTGCCCTAGTAACATTTTCTATCACCTAATGTTAAAGCAAGTTGTGCAATTAAAGTTCAATTGGAATGGATCGTCAGCCAAAGATTTCTATTTTGCTTCTTATGACTGCTGAATCCCTTATCATGATATTATTCTATTACCCTGTAGAGTTCAAACATCTTCCTTGTTTTTCTTTTCCTTCTTATTTTGCTTCTTATTTCAGTTTTTTTTCTTTTTTTTTGGTAGTGAAAATTAACATTCTTAATCATTGCTAATTTGCTATAACTGTGTTAAGCAGTGGGCAGAATGTGGTCTTTGCTCATAAGAAAAGTGTTTCAAAAGGATGTGAATGTCACAAAAGCCTCACTGGTTGATAAATATCATAATATTAACTTTCCTTTTATATTCATTGTTACTTTATTTACCGCTATATTTTTGTGCCACATAAATAGAGATTTGTTGTAAATCATTGGATTTTACTTGCTGCAGTTTCTAAATCAATTTCCCTGTCTTATTTTTCAGAATTGGCCCCTCATACTGGCATTTTTTGAAAAATCTATGACATCCTTACTAACTGATGGTAACAATTAATTTATAGAGCAACTGTTTTCTTCTTCTCCTTCTTCCTTTTTTTGTATTGCTTAACTTCTGTTTGTGCAACGTGTTCATTTATAAATGATATCTTTCTAGGGAATGCTCTGAGTTCTGCAGCTAGGCCAATAGGAAAAAATGGACAGGGAAAGGAAGTTAAAAACATCATAACAGAGGAAAAAGGTATTGCTAATTTTGTGCAAGACTTCTTTCATGATAATTTTATTAAGCTGCACTGAGTATTTTGTCATATTGAAAACTTGTGCACCAGAAATACTTTGAGAGACAAAGTATATTAGTTGACCAAAGTTCAACTTCCTTGTGTGATGAGGTTCTTGCCATTCTTGATGCAGATTGGTTGGAAACATGTGAAAGTTCCAAAAAGAGGTGCCGGATCCAAACTGATGAAAATCATTGGCCTTCTCTTGGTTTTGACTTACTTTCCATGGATATGCAAACCAGAGACAACCCATTGTCCCTTTGGCAAGGTTGTAATAGAGCAAGTACAAGGTCGCTAAGAAACACTGAGAGAATTGAAGAACCACAAACTCAGATCGATTCTTCAGATGCATATGGCCGTTCTCTTTCCAGTTTTGCTTTTTATGTTGAAGATGATGAAGGTGATGATTGCAATAATCTATGGAAACGCAACAATGAACGTATGCCAGTAAATCGAGATTTCTTGGTGGATACACCTGATACCAGGAGTGGTAAGATTTATGAAGAGGACCACTTGTCCAATTCAAGATCCAAGGACGAATTCCAAAACTCAGTTGATGATAGAAGTGGGAGCAATGAGGTTGCAGTGGCTATGAGAAATGGTCTTCATTTTAGATTTGGGAGTGAAAAGAAGCAGGCTGTTGAGTATGAGGATCACAATTATCTCAGGGAACCCAACATTAAACGTATTGCAATAAATGAAGGTTTCTTGGAGAAGGATATACGTGATACCAAGAGACAGGAGATTTATGAAGAGGACCACTTGTCCAATTCAATATCCAAGGACCAATTTGTTAGTGTAGCTGATGCTAAACCTGGGCCCAATGGATATGGGAGTGAAAAGGAGGTGGCCATTAAGGATGATATGACACCATTTTTGCGAAATTGCTCTTCACAGGGAAATTTAGGTGAGACATTGTTCAGTACTGAAAAGGGATTTAAATTTCAGAGTGGTCACTTGAGGATGAAGAGAAATGGTGACGATTTGAATGGCAGTGTTGATGTTGTAGAAGTAAATGACAACGATCAGAACTTTGATATACTTCAGAGAACATTCATTCAGATTGATGCAGAAGCTAGCTGTCCCTTTCCTGAATTCAATGCAGAGGGAGAAAGGTGGAGAGATTTCGATGTTATTCCTAGAAAACCTCAAAACTCAATTTTGTTTAATGAAGAATCCCCTTCCAAGGAGAAGGATATAAATAATTCACTTGCACAAGCTGGAATGTGTGGCTCCAGTTTCCTTTCATTGGACTCAAACCAGCATTCCATGATCTCAGATCCCTTATTTAATATAAAATCTTGGAATTGCGATTGCTTCAATCATGACGAACAGCTTGAAAAGAGTTTTAAATACTCAAGGCATGCTAATGTTGAGCAATTTAAGGGCAAGGGAGCGAATTCTCATTTGGATTTCCTGGGTGATAGCTGTGAAGATTTCAATTGCGGAGAATTTCTAAGCTCAACATTACTCTTCAAGTATGATTTTTCAGGGTTTGAAAGAGAATCTTTCAAATTTCATCTTTGTGGTCTCAATGGCATGTCCTCTTCAAATCATGATGATATTGTAACTCGAGAGACAAATTCACAATGTAACTTTCATGGTAAGGATTTTATGTATTTGGCATCAGCATCCTCAGGTCCATTTCACAGGAAAGGGCCAAATGTGGAAGAACTTGATTTAGACATGCGAAGACATCAAGCTCTTGGACCAAAATATCTCTGGGGAGCAAGACCTCAGAGAAGCCATTCAGCTCCACCAATTTATAGAGGAAAGAGGCGTTTTTTATCAATAAATAATTTTTCGAATGCTACAGCAGCAAATCCAGATATGGAGACTAATGTCTGCACTGTGGAAGGTGAGCGGAAACTGCTCTTTCAGATTTATAAATTTTTCACTATAATGTGAAATAACTGGTATCATGGATTCTGTACAGAAAGAGATGGGTTGGAGGAAAGAGAACACCCACAAATATCTTCTGCTGAGTGCCATCAATCCCCTGTGATGAATTCTTCCAAAGATTCATCCATCTGTATTGAGTATGACTTGTTGCATCTTTTTTGACCTGAAGTTTGACATTCATTCTTCAATTGCTGCTTCATACTATAGTTGCACTTTCAGACCAATGAAGAAGGCATCCTTGAGCATCACACCAAACAATGCTGAGACTCAGAACAAGCAGTCATTGGAAATTCGTCAGCATAGCCCTGGTAAACTTTCTTTTTTATGGTAAAAGAACCAATGAATTAACTTGCAGACAAAATCTGTCTGCTTTTTGTTTCCCTCCAGGGGTATGACTCAGACCCATGTAGCATAACAAGATCTTAAAGGGAATGCCAGCTGGTTTGTTTGTCCCTCGCAACCGAGCATTATCTACATATTTGTTTTTGGAACTGGTGCCTGCTTACTTATTTTTCTTCCTGCATTTACTGTTTTTAATCCATCTAGGCCAATTGGCATGGGCTAGGCTAACCCTCCTTCAATTCCATAGACCCGCATGGCTTTCCTCACAAGATTTGCACTTTAAACCTATCAATTGGCATTTCAGGCTCAAATCCTCAGGTTGCCCTTAAGGGGACATTTCCTGCATTTAGTACATATACCTTGTTTCCAGTCCCCAGATAAACTTCCATCAAAAAGTTTAGCTGTGTAATATTGGAAAACTCGGAATTGGGATACATATAATGAAAGAGCCTTCTAGTCTCTCTCTCTCTCTGCAGCATTTATGTATTCACCCAGATCTTTACTTTCATCATCAACTATATTTTCCTGTTTCTTGAACTTGTGAAATTTCGGAAAACATTATTCTTTCTTTTTCAGGTGATTCTCGAATGAAAGGTCAAGATTCAACAAGTTTTGGGGTCAAATGGAGAGATGTTTCTCTGCATTCTGGACTCGAGCACCTTGGCAGCTTTCAAATGGTTGGTTAAATTTATGGGAGTCTTCCTTTGCTCCAAAGTTATGATGTTGTAGGATTCTACTAATTAAGCCAATCATCCTATCTCTTCTTAATACAGGGTGGAAATACCTCAAAGAAATTTCAAGATGAGCATACTATACTAGATATTGCTTCTGGAATCTTGCACCTCACTTGTGATTCATTAGTTCCAAAATCTGTCAACAGGAATTGTTTGGAGGATGCCAAAGTTCTCTCACAGGTTGATAAGAAATTCATTCCTGTTGTGGCAGGTGGAACTCTATATGTTATAGACCAGGTATGTCAGAAATAGTCTGAATTCACTAACATTTGGCATGTAAAATTGATGATTTGTGCACCCGTGGTTTACCCTGCTGAATTCATTTGTAATTAAGGAGAACAATTCCATTTATTCTATTTTCCTTAATTTCCAGATGGTTCTCTATGCAGTTGGATATGGATCTGGTGTAATATTTATTGGATTCTTGAATGCTATGCCACCACTAATATTACTAGCACTGATGCCTATGTATATGGCTCCCCCTTTCTTTTGAATGATGTTACATATTCATGAATTGATGCTTAAGGGTACTCATGGTGACTTATCCTAAATTCATTTCATGTTGTTCTGGAAACAATTTCATTTTGTGAAAGATACCTAGAATCTGGTGGTCTATGTGATCCTATTGCTACAGATGACCTGATGTTTAACGCTGCTCACGGTGAATCATCTTAAGTTCATTTTGTATTTGTGTACAAACCACTACTTTTTTATTTTCTTCCAAGAAACAGTCAATATTCTTTTGCATTCAATTTTTGAGAAATCAAATAATTGGACCTGGCTCGGTCTTTCCTTGATCCTGGAACGCTATCCCTTTGCTAATTAAATTTAATCTTGTTTGATGATAAATAGTTGCAAAATGGAGAAGCAAGGATGTCCATAATGGATAAGGGGAGAATACATGTTATTTTCAATCTCCAATGAGAACTGGACTGCTTTTTTTAAAATAAGATGCTTCAGTCAAACAGCGTTGTTTTGTGTCGTTTGTGCTAGGTAGTAAGAAACTTGCATGCACAGCCACCCTAGTGTGTCAAGTAAGCATTTAGTAGTTTTAAGAAGAGTGATTATTTGCTATTGGCCAAATACTCGAAACTTTCTGATTATTCTAATCAGGATGCATATATAGCAATCATGTTGTGGTTGTGATCCTCTCTCTTTTCAAGGTGATACTGATATTTTTTATGGACTCTTGTACACCAATTCTGCATAACCATATGGGTTCGTGACTTCTTGTCATCCTCTTTGCCAGCATGCTGCAGATGAGAGAATCAGGCTTGAGGAATTGCGTCAGAAGGTATGAATGGTTCATATTTGAATGTTGTTGAAACTTCAACAATTGTTTTTTCTTTTTGGCTTACAGATTGCTGATCATCAGGTGCTCTCTGGTGAAATGAAATCAAGAACCTATCTTGAAGTGGAAAAGAAGTTGGTATGCTCATCTTTTAGTTCTCTGATCTTCCTGTGCTTAAGGTGGCTCAGTGCCTTTCATTAAAAAAAAAAAAAAAATCCGCCATGGAGAAGTGAAAGAGAAAGAAGAGGGAGGAAAGTGATGGTGTATTATGTTTTTATCATTTCCTGAAATTCTGGTTTTTGATTATGAAATTTTGATTATAGGTTCTTCCTGAGACTGCCTATCAGTTATTGTACAATTATGCTGAACATATACAGGAATGGGGATGGATCTTCAGCATTCATGTTCAGGATTCCCAGTCGTTCAAAAAGTAAGTAGCTTGCTCCATTGTGCATTTTTTTGAATATTTCTTCACAAAATGTCAAAGGAAAAACCCAATGTTTAGTAAAAGTGGCTGGCTGAAGTGATCGTGACATGGCAATAGCACTCAAAATGAAGGCTTTGTGGATACATGATTTATTTAATATTAGATTGTATCTTGCTGTAACGTTCCTCTCATCAAAAGTCCTTTTGTATTCATTAGTCTTACATGTTGTGCAGGAATTTCAATCTGCTAAATGGGCAGCTAACAAGCATCACACTTATTGCGGTGAACAGCGATTTCTTTTTATCTTTGATATTAGCGAGTTTTCTCATTTGGAAAACGATAAATTGTGGTTTACATACTATGCTTTTCTGATTCGTCTCTCTGCCTATATATGATGATCAAATTTCAAAATATTGGCATTTAAAGAACACCATAGTTAGAATAGTAACTAAAGTGTATTGGATTATTTGAGAGCACAAAAAGAAAAAGAATTAACCTGACACAAATACTCTTACACTCTTTTAGAAAATAGATTCCCCAAGGAACAAAGGAATCGTCGGGCAAATTAAATTATGTTCCTCTCTTTTTTTAATCTAGTGCAAACATATGATTTCTAGGGTTGATAAGTACATAGAAAAATATGATACAAAATACAAAGAAACTGATAGTTCTTAAAAATCCTTAGGCCAAAAGTACTGATGGCAAGATTTAGACAGCTAAGTGTTGAAAATGCAACATTAAGGCATCTAAACATCTAGGTGTTGTATCTCAAAATGATAGAACTAAAAATGAACATGATCGCAGTTAAGCTAGATGTAGCATCACATAGGATAAATATGGAAAGGTATTTTACAATGGTTTACACACTGCAAACTTGCGTTAAATAGTACACTAGTGAGTTAGTGATTGAATGGAGATTAGAGGCAAGCATGGGAAGATTTATAGTGAGGTGATTAAAAAATTTTAGTTGCCTATGAATTGATATTACTATGGATTGTTGCCCTGATAGAAGAAAACTCATATAGGCAGCAGAAAGGAGTTAAGGCTTTGGTGCTATTGCTGGTGAGTCTAGCACTGACAGGCAACACTGTGCAGTTATCCCCGACAACTCCCCCAAATAGTACTATAAGAATCCGTATTGAATATTTTCTCTGCAGTTGTTCATATTGTTAAGGCAATAACAAATTTTGGTTCAAGCATTTGCTTCCAATAGATTTTTTATTTTAGTTTTTTTCCTTCATAATTTGAAAAAATAAATAAATAAATAAAATACATTGTTGTTTAGTAGTTGCAATCAGTTTGATAATAATCGAGCGACATTATTTTTTCAGCTAGATCCAAGGGATTCCTTAGATATGTTACGTCTTTCAAATATTAATAATCCATAAATAATTAAAACTATAATAATTAAAGTCCGGTCGAACATATTGTACCAATACCAAAACAGTTCAATAACTATAACTCAACAGTAGACATAAGATTTGGCTGAATTAAATCCCGTCTAGCCTCCATCAATAATATGAAATCTTTCTCAAATCCAAATAATCTGCAAGAAAAAAACATTTGACCAATTACCCCTAAACATCACAATTTAAAACTGTACAGATTATCCATTTAATACAATTATCCCTAAATATACAAATTGCGGAAAATCAATTATACAATAATCCAATATACAAATCCCAATGCTTTTCAAAATACAAATACGACTAAACAAAATCTTCTCCAATCGTTCTTACACACTACAATTATTCATGACCGCCAATTCGGAAGGGTTAGAAAATAGCACAAATTATTAGCTTAAAGCTCAGCAAGTATGTATATACGATATACAAATATACATATTTATAAAATAGGTGGAAAGATAGAAAAACTGTAAAACACATTGCAAAATCTGATATGTCAAACTTTCCAAATAACACAATCCAAATCATGATTTCGCATATACAGTTCATTACACATATGAAAATTAAATCATACAAACCGTATGAAATCATTAGAAGTCCAGATTATATGATGTATTTGTAAAACTCGTAAGTCCAAATTGTGTAAATCCGAAAATCATATCAAAACTTGTAAATTTCAGAAGGCTCAAAATATCTCAAAATATTAAATACCTTGTAGGTCAAATCGAAGAACCAAAGACGGTGACTCGAACACCGATTAACCAAAAAACCAATCTTGAGGACGGGTTACACATATTTTCAGTAACCTTAAGTCGAAATACTACCATTAAATATCCGTAAACAGGTCGTCTACATATTTCTTTCTATAAATAGGGTTAAACATTACTTTTTTTGCCACCCCTAGATGATAGGTGTATTCCTTAAGTGCATTTAATATACTAGGATGTTTGAATATATTTATCATTAATTTCTTATAATGGTTATAAAAAAAATAAAAATAAAAAAAAACAGATGAAGGACTCTATAACAAATATATAAAACTTTTTCACCATGTG
>JAOVVI020007514.1:0-14818 GCA_028571085.2 Nepenthes alata | reverse complement strand
CAATCTTCCAAAAGTGCACTCGGGTGGGTGCGCATTAGACTTGACGCATTTTGCCAAGGCGTGCTTGAGTTTCGGTCCGGCGCCTTCCAAGCGTGACCTCTCTTCCCAAAACACGCAGGTGCACATGTCAGGTGCCAATCCAGTGTCATTTAACCCAATATGACCCAATCCAAACTAGACTTTGACCCAAGTTTCCCATTTAACCCCAAAACCTTCCTTTCCTTAACTTATTTAAGTATAATCAAATTTAAAATTTTAAAACTTGTACCTTATATTTTCCTTCTCCTTATAAAAATTTCGTCCTTGAAATTCAATGTACCTCATTGAAGAAACAATTACGGGTACTTCTCCCAGATATCTTTTTCTCTTTCCTATGTGGCCTCTTCATACGAGTGATTTCTCTGCAAGACCTTTACTAATGGAATTACTTTCGTACAAAGTGTTTGATTCTTTTTTCCTAAAATTTGAATTGGTTCCTTAATGTACATCAAGTCTTCATTTACCCTCAACAGTTTGTATTCAATAATGTGTGATGGGTCATGATTATACTCCGAAGTATTGACATGTGGAAGACATTATGGACATCCCCTAAACTCAGGGGTAGAGCCAATCTATATGCTGTGTCACACCGATCTTCTATAGAATCTCGAATGGTCCAATAAACCTCAACATCAATTTTCCTTTAATCCCAAATTGAGAAATTCTCTTTGACAGAGATATCTTTAAAAATCTGTGATCCCTGACGTCGAAACTCAACTCCGACCTTCTCTAGTCAGCATAACTTTTTCTATCGACTTTGGGTGACCTTCATTCATTTGTGGATTAAATGAATCTTGTCGGATGTGATCCCTGATGTCGAAAATATGCAATCCCTGACGTCGAAACTCAGCTCCGACCTTCTCTAGTCGGCATAACTTTTTCTGTCGACTTTGGGTGACCTTCAATTATTTGTGGATTAAATGAATCTTGTCGGATGTCTCTTGGATAACTTTTGGATCCAAAAGTGTCCGATTCCTAGGAATGACATTTTCTTTCATACAAAGCTTCGAACAGGGCCATGGCGATACTTGTTTGATAACTATTATTGTATGTAAATTTGGCTAGTGGCAAATTGTCATCCTAATTGTCTTTCATTTTCAAAATTGAAGCTCTCAATATGTTTTTTAGAATTTGGATCGTTCGCTCCGATTGTCTATCTGTTTAAGGATGATAAACTCTATGTTGAATTTCAGATTGGTCCCCAACTGTCGGTGGAAAATTTTTTAAAATTTTAAGACAAACCTTGGCTCTTAATCTGATACAATAGAAGCTAGCACTCCATGAAGTTTAACAATCTCATTAATATATAATCTTGCTAGTAATTCTCTTGAAAATGTCATTCGTACCACAATGAAATGTGTTAACTTAGTGAGTTTGATCTACAATTACCCAAACAGCGTTGTGATTTCTCGGTGTCTTTGGCAAACCCGTCACGAAATCCATTGTTATGTCCTCCCTCTTCTAGCTAGGGGTTGGCATAGGTTGCAAAAGACTTGGTGGCTTTTTGTACTCGGCCTTCAATTGTTAACATGCTAAGCATCTTCCCACATAGGCCGGGATTTCCTGCTTCATGTTACGCCACCAAAACATCTTCAAATCTTAATACATTTTGTTAATTCTAAGGTGGATAATATTCTCTAATTGATGAGCCTCATTCATGATTTCTTCTTTAATTTCTCAATATTTGACACAGATATCCACTCTCAAAATCTTAAAACTCCATCTGCTGACACACTAAAATCTGCTTTTGATTCCTTGTTTAAGTCATTGGCAATGTCCACCAAGAAGAGATTATCTGTTTCAGCTCCTTTAATCTTTTCTAAAATCTCGGGTTGAACTTAAAATTATAACATCACCCGCATACCTTTAGAATGCTTTCTAATATCGCATACATACCCGCATACATTGGCAATGTCCACCAAGAAGAGATCGTCTATTTCAGCTCCTTTAATCTTTTCTAAAATCTCGGGTTGAACTTAAAATTATAACATCACCTGCATACCTTGAGAATGCTTTCTACTATCGCATTCCTTTATACAATTCAGCATCTCTATCCCCTTTGTCTTTAAATGAGCTATTAACTTTGTCACTTGATAGCTCCAGGCATCCATTGGTCATTCCCGGTTGGTTTTGAATTTTTCAATCGAAATCCTTTGGAAACTCTATCCATTTTCTCTGTCTCATGTTTAATTTTTTCTAAGAAAATAAATATTTGAGACTTTTGCGGTTTGAAAACACCAAAAAATTTTCTTCATAAAGGTAATGTCTTCAAATTTTCAGCACAAAAATCATTATTTCCAATTCTAAATCATTCATCGGATAGTTCCACTCGTGTGTCTTCAATTGTCTTAACCTGTACGCAATCAAATCACCTTTCCATGTTGTATAGAACATTACCCCAATCCGATCTTAGATGTATCACAATAGACCACGAATCCTCCGAATTCTTTCGGAATTGTCAAAATTAGGGTTGTCATTAGACGGTCTTTCTACTCCTTGAAACTTATCTCACAATCCTCTGTCCAAGTAAATTTTACTTCCTTTCGTGTCAATTGAGTCAGTGGTATAGTAATCCTGAAAACATTTTTTATAAATTTTCGGTACTAACCTGCCATTCCCCAAATGCTCCTAACTTTGGTTATCGATATCGCTTGGTTCCAATTAATTATAGCTTCAACCTTCTTAGGATTGACTGAAATACCTTCTTTTGTGATCATCTGACCCAAAAATATGACCTCTTCAAGCCAAAACTCACGCTTCTTCAACTTGGCATATAAACTCTTCTCCTTAGGTGTTTAGAGTGCAATCCTTATGTGTATCTCATGTTCCTCATAACTCTGAGTATATTAGAATGTCGTTAATAAATACGACCACAAATTTATTAAGGTAGGGTTGGAATATCCGATTCATTAAATCTATAAAAGTTGCAGGAGTATTATTTAACCCAAAAGGCATGACTAAGAACTCCTAGCGCTCGTATTTCGTTTGGAAAGCTGTCTTCGCTACGTCTTTCTTCTTGATTCTCAATTGATGCCGACCAAATCAAAGATCAATCTTGGAAAATACTTGGGTTCCATGCAATTAGTCAAATAACTCATTAATTTTTAGCAATGAGTACTTATTTTTTATGGTGATCTTGTTTAACTCTCGATAATCTATGCACAATCGCATAGTGCCATCCTTTTTCTTTACGAACAACACTAGAGCACCTTATGGGGATACACTTAGTCAGATGAAGCCCTTCTCTAATAGTTCTTGCAATTGCTTCTTTTATTCTTTAAGCTTCAAAGGTACCATTCTATAAGGAGTCTTCGATGTGGGCGTCGCTCTAGGCACGATCGCAATTTTGAATTTAATCTCTCGATTTGGCAAGATCCCAGAAGATCTTCTGGGAAAACATATTTAAAATCGCATATCACCAGTATTTCCCTTGCCGAAACATTGTGATTCTTGATTGTGATTGCATAAGCCAAATTGGCTTGACATCCACTTCTCATCAAATGACAAGTATGCAATGTCGAAATCATGTGCGAAGATTGCGAAGATTGTTCTTATATCATTCATTGAAAGTAAAACGGTTGACATCTTGGGATCGAAAAATGCACCCTATTATGAAAATGACTTACGCTAGCATGATAACTAGGTAACTAATCTATACTTAGAATTATATCAAAATTATGCATGTCCGATAAAATTAAATTTACCACCAACTCCAATTCATTGACCCAAACAATATACCTAGGGTACACAATGTCTGTTACTAAAGAAGATCCCTTGGGTGTTGACACTATTAATAAATAATCCATGATCCTCGGGGATGACAACAAATACTAAACAAACTTAGGGGACACGAATGAATGCGTTGAGCCCGAATCTAAAAGTACATGTGTTAAAATTTCCAAAATGATAAGTTTACCTTCAATGACTAAGGGCAATGCCTCCGCATCTTAAGCCATTACTGCAAAAGCTTTTCCTAAAGCACTTGGCTTTCTCGTTATTTGCCTTAAGGAATGTGGGCAATCCCTAATCATATGTTCAGATTGGCCGCAATTGAAGCATGCTTCCAAAAGCTTAAAACACGGTCTTCTTCTAAGAGATTTCCAGCAATGAAGGCACATGGGCCTTGATAGTTGAGAGCTCGGTGCACCTTAGAGTTCAGTTCATTTCTTTCCCTTGTCCATCGACTTCGATCTCTTATGGGATTCTCTTTATCTCAAACTCTAGCCTCCTCGGCTAACTAACTTCTTCTCAAAGAATTTCTCCCTTTCTAGCTATTGTTCAAATAAAAGAGTTCGATCCAGAATATTTCCATAAGTCTTCAACTTCAAGGTTACGAGTTGTCTCCGAATAGCATCATTCAAATCTTGCAGAAATGTTTTTGCTCTCCTTGCCTCATCATGAACAATATGGGGAGCATAGCGAGATAACTCGGTGAATTTGGCATTGTACGCCACCACGGTCTGGTTTTCTTGTTGCAAATGGTCGAATTCGTCCTGTTCTCTGAAGCTTGTCAAAAAGTACTTCTCCATTAAAGTATCTACAAACATCTCCTAAGAAATTTACCCGTTCTCTAATCAAAAAACACATTTTTTCATTAACCACAAATGGTCCGCTTCTCCTTTCAATTTGTAGAAGGCAAAAACAATCTTGTCCTCATCCGAACAACGAATGACTTCAAAGACCTTCTCGATTCATTGGATCTAGATTTTAGCTTTTGTAGGTTTCAGGTCATCGATGAATTTCTGCACCCTCTCATTGGTAAATTGATCATATGTAGTTGCCTCTAGATTTGTTACCGTCGGCTTTGGGTTTCGAGGTCCTTGGGTCATAGACTCCATCACATCGGCCATCATTGCCATGATAGCCAAATATTCCTCCTCTCGGTCAGGGCAAGAACTTAGTCCAAAATCACATTATCTGAATGATATCTTTCAATCCTATCCCAAAATATTTTGTCAAATTAGATCCTCTAACTAAAATAAAACACTCGCATTACAATCTTTCTAATGCCACTTCTGTCAGGTCCTCTTACTGATTCCACGACTAGATTAGCGAGATTAACCCCTCTTAGTTACCCTATCTAAATCTTGATTTATTTTGAGTCCAAAAGAGAGCTATTGTATAAATTAACGCTGACAAACATTCTTAAAATCCCAAAACAAATTGAGATCAGGTGTGAATCTAAAAAATTTCTGTCAACAATTATATCGGAGGACCCAACATGCCATACTCAAAAGTGGCTTCGAATACCGACAATGATATAACGTCAAACCATGCGTTAGGAGATACGTCTACAAAAAAAAATCAAAACTAAATAATCAATAACCATAGTTGTGTTGCTGCCGGTCAGGCCGACATCCGACTACATCACTGACCATAATTATTGAAATAGCTAAATTAATACATAACCATTCAACCAAATTAAAAGTCAACATTTTAAGGCTATTATTTTAAGAAAATTACAACATCAAAATTTCTAATTCCTAATCATACTTTCTTCTGACAGCTTTTCCATCAATCCTATCTTCCTACAAGTGGATCCGAACTGCTAATCTAAAGCTAAGAAAGCAAAAATAAGAGTAAGTCGAATGCTCAACAAGGCATATAAATTACATAATCAAACATATAATTTATCGTAAAATTATGTTGGAAGGAATATGATCAAATTTGGATGCAAAACCAAAGATTCTCATAATAATATGCATAATTTCAGATTAATAACTCAATTTCTTATTCAAATCAGTGTACTATGAAAACATACTCAAATCATGCTAATTCTTATGGACCACTGCCCAGTAGGGCCTTACTAACAAAAAGAACAAATAATCGAAACTTGGATTATATTTATTTTTATACAACCAAATGCCTTATGCTACTATTTAAGATTTGCAGATAGGCTGTCATACATATAATCCTGTAGATGAGGTTGAATGCCACTTTCATTCTACGGATGATAGGTTTGAACCTCGATTACCACTATAATATATTAAGACAATGGCCAGTAGGGCTTTACTGACAAAAAGAGCGAATAATCGAAACTCAGGTTATATTTGTTTTTATATAATCAAAGGCCTTACGCTACGATTCAAGATATGTAGGTAAGTTATCATACATATAATCCTGTAGATGAAGCCGAATGCCTCTTTCACTCTACGGATGATAGGTTTGACCCTCAATTACCACTATAATATATTAAGATATGTTATAATATATTATCGCTAAATTCTTACGATGGTCTATGCATAAATCAATGAAAATTCTACACAATTATAAATAATCTTTATATTTTCTCATCTTAAAAAAATATTCTTGAAATTTTCATAAATCATAGAGTTTTCTATCAAATTATATCAATTACATGCCATGCTATGCCTTAAACTTTTGTGGAAACTTGAATGTGCTAATTTGAAAACATACAAAAGCTACGTTCTGAATTTTTTTCCCAACATATGTACTGTTTTTAGCAAGAAATGACAAAGAACCAGTAAAAATTTCTTAGTTTCAACATTTCAACTCACTTGACAAGCTTTTAGGGGCAATTTGTAGTAGATTTGAGAAATGTAAGACATATACTTGAGAATTTAGAGCATGCTAAATATTATGTACGAAATTTATAACATATGAATTATGCTAAATATTATGTGCAAAAATCTGAATTTTAGCACATGCATAAATATAATTGTAGAGAAATAATTTGACAACACTATATACATGAATTATGAGCATAAATTTCATTAAAATTTCTAAGAATTAGAGTGAGAGTTTGTGACGTACCGTGTTACCAACTGAAAATCCGGCAGAGTTCTGGCTGTAATACGGCTGTTGGCTTAATACAAAACCTGTAATTATTCTGCACAACATACATAAATCCATACAATCACAAGCACAGTATCCAAAAATTGCCACAATACATATGCGGTACCAACTTCATGACTTCAGACACCCGAATGGAACAGAGAGATGCCAGTAAGCCTCAGAGTACTCTTCACAAACCTGCGGAAGCAATCTAAAAATTCAAAACACCATATTCTAACAAAGCATATCACTTTTGCTGAATACTAACAAAAGAACAGAATATAAAAATATACAATCTTCCTGTTCCCCAAGATAATCATCAACTAAACCAAAAATACAAATCCCCCAAAATATAAAATGCATCATCCCTAGGCCCTAAGCTAGGCGCTGATCCTCTACTCCTCATCAGGCCTGAATTTGTACTGATCATTTGAGGTGGGTAACAAAATAGTAAGGAGTGGTGAGCCAAATGTTCAGTAAAGCATAATATAATAAAGAACATGCAAATCTCATATTTAAAACATAATAATGCATAAAGGAAGGAGATGGATAGAGACATATGAGTGATCATGCATCATGAATATAAAAGAATGCTTTCATGATTTTTTTAAAAAATTTTCAATTCTTTTCCTTTTCTTTTCTTAATCATCAAATCATGCTGAAAACTTATTTCGCTAGGGACCGGGGCCAGTAGGCATTATTGAGTAAATGAGTGATCGGTTGTAGCCCAGATTGTGTTTGCTCCTACATAATCAAAAGCCATCTCCTCCTATTCAAGAATTAGAGGTGAGCCGTCTACATACAATCTCTATAGGAGGAGTCAATAGCCGCACACGGCACCAAAACAGATCACACCTTCCCCTACAATATAGTAAGGCATGCCAAAATATACTATCTGTTGAATAATTATCGGTCCAGATTCTTAGTTTCTTATTTTCTCAAGGAGTTCTACTCTTAAGTACAAAATTCTTTGTTCCTACTCTGTTGGAGAAGGTTTGTTAGTTCATCACTTGTAGAATTCCCTCCGTCATTTCTTTTTTCTATAAATATATTCAGATACATATTTTCATATTCCTCGAGAGTTTAAGTCCTCATGTGTTCATAAGTTCATGCATAAATCATTTGGAGCTTTAAAGAGTTAAGAAATACTTACCGCATTAAGCCAAGTACAATTTTAGAGCTTCCGAACGATTATTTTCTTCACAAACAGTTCATAATATGATTCTGGAATATACAAAATTAGCATATCCATAAAATATGTAATTAAATGCAAATCAATCATGTTCATAAGTTGGGGTTCGATTTTCTAAGTCCATTTTATGTATAAGTTTTGAAGTGAGAATTGATATGAATTCAGAATTGATTGTATGTATTTTCAAATAGAATATGTATTTCAACCATAAGCTGGAGAATGCAGGAGGCGACCAAGTGCATTGATTTTGTAAAATTCTGCAGGAGCAGTAATGGCTAACTTGGGTGCAATGATTTTTAATGCTCAATTCACATTTGAAGAATCATCCAGAGATAATTGTTGTTTGAAACAGATTGATGGAGGTGGTTGTTTTCAGTACCTGATTGCAGTTGGCCAACTAAAGCTATTGGAAATTAGTTTTGGCTACTAGCTAAAAGTCTGTTGAAGTTGGTTCTCATGAAGGCACTGACCAATTCAATTGTTCGCTTTAAGCAAAATAGAATTGTGCCTTGGGATGCTGAGGAATAGAATGTAGAACTGAGATGGAATAAGTAATAACAAGTGTAGATATGAGTAATTTTCAAACTCAGAATTGAGAGTAAGAATTTTTATGGAACAAAAGTTGAATTCTCGATGATGCATATAAAGATCTGAATACCAGTAGGCCAGTAATAAGATTTAGAATTATGCTTGAAACAAGAGTATGTATATGTAAACAAGAATTAGAAGTTCTCAAATTTCCTACAGGATATAGAATAGAATCAAGAAGCTATTTGTCCCACCGCGGTGAGTATGCAAAGTTGTATAATCCTAGTGGCTTTTGCAAGAATTCCCTGATTTCATAGCTTGACAATTACATGTTGTCAACTTCCATATTTCAAGATTAAGAGTGAAAGAAGTAGAACTCCTCACCAAGAGTCAAATATTCGTGGCTTGCTATACGAAAAATGATCTGACTGGTACTGAACTAAGTAATAGTAGCACTAATGCTCAAACTAGACTTGATGTACCAATTTACTAATACAGTTCTGTTGAAGAATATATGTCAAACTTCAGATTTTACACTTTTTTGACTTACTAATGAAGCACTAATAATTTACTAAAGCATAGTCTAGAATCATATGCATATAAGAGAAGCATGCTTTCTGGAATAATGATTCTGCACTGATGAGACGCTCAACACAGATCAATGAACATATTTAGAAAAAATGCCTCATGTGTGTTGGCTTAATTCGGCTAGTGTGGATTAGATGGAAATCAATGTAACAGTAAGAAATGTTATAGTCAGTATCGGATTCGTCCAATCCAATAGCAGAAGCAAGTAGCAGTATTAAAGGTGGTTTGGGACCTCTCGTTAGATAAGATTTCATTTCTTTGGTACAAAGTTGACGTGGATCACAGCTATTCTCGTAACGTATAACACTGGCTAAACTTCTTCGCTACTTGTAGTCTAACTATGTTTTAAATTTTATAAGCAATCAATTAGAGTTCAAAATTTTATAATGGTGAAAGGCTAGCGAGCACAAATTTTACAAGCTCGCATTAATGGGAATGGATTCAACACAGAGTCTAATAGTTGGTAAAAATGTAGGATGATATCAAAGATGATAGAAGTGTGCATTCTCTTCAAAGATTGGTTAGTACAAAATATCGTCAAAAATATAATTATTTTAAATTCCAGGGAATGCAGCACAAGTCAAAATGTAAGTGATGAAATTTAAAAATATGTATTCTTGATTTATATGTACAGTTTTTTTGACTTCTGTGAATTTACTAACATTAAATATTTGAAAAGATAAATATTGACGACCCAATTACCATTGGATCGTGTTGGCAAAGCATGACCCAATTACCAATACTAAAAAAGGGTGAGGGTTTATGAACGGGGAGGAATTACTGGTATCTTCATAAAACAATGATAAAGTTAAAAGAAAATGTCGAATGGCCAGAATCGCATTAAAGTTGTTGCTACATCCATTTCATTAGAAATTGATGATATTTTAACAATACCATCAAAATGATGATTGGTCCAAAATGCTGCATAATAAATTTTAATTTTAGAAAAGCATCATCATTATAGGAATGCACATGCAATAGAAAAATAATGTCAATCCATTGAGATATAGTATGCTATAGGTGAATATTGACGACCGAAAATGAATCCTAATTCTAGGATGATTGACTCTTATAATCCAGCCCATAAAATGTGTTTTTCATGAGTTAGGAAATGTCTATCAGATCATCAAATAGTAGGTATAAGAGGATTAATCTTGGATCAACAATGACAAATGATTGATTTACCTATTCAAAGCAATTTATGATTTCTTACTTATTGGTTATTCGGATTGAGAAACGATTGTTCGATGATTAGATTTAGGAATTGGATCAGTTTAATGTATTAATAATTAGAAAGAATAGAAATTTTCATATTTATCATTTTGCTTAAATTGTTAATTCTTGTAGTGATGATATATAATGTCGGTATTTAAGTTTGATTTCAGATTTTCTTTGTAGTGGTTCGATTGAGTTATGATTTTGATTATTCTGATTTTGATATAGTTACTTTTCCTTATGTATGATTTCATGTTTTATATTGTAGGTCTTCAAAGCCACTTTTGGACGTGGTATTTTGATCTTATGATTTAAATTATTTTTTTATTTCAAGTCGTTTGTCAGTGTTTGATTTTCAAATTTGCATCCCAATATTTGTATTAGGTTTATATCAAGTTTTAATGGTAAAAAATCAAGTCTAACTTAAGTATGTATTGAGAAATTAACATAATCAGATTTCGAGATCAGAGACGTGACAATCTTGTCTCATGACTTTGAAGGCCAGGTTTTTTCCTCCCATATGTATTCCGCATACGTCAAGATGCATGTAAAAAATAAGTTTTAAATTTCAAATTTAATCATAATTAATAAGTTAAGTTAAATTGAGTTCAAAGAAGAACAATTGGGTCAAAGTTAATTTTGGACCGAATTATATCGAGTTAAAGGATGCTTAACAAATGTTCGACGTGCACCCATGTGTGTTTTGGGTAGGGGGCTTTACCTGACTAATGCCTAAACGGAGTTCAAATGCGCTTGCTAGTGTATTCGCGCTCGATGCACGCCCGAGGGATGGTCGAGCATGTTGAGGAAGAATGCTAATGCCTGACGTACGCCCGAAGCAGCGCTCGCATGCTCATGTGTCAATTCGTTATATAAGTTATGTTTGGCTGATTTTGGTCATTTTCTATCAGATTTTGAAAGACGAGAGAGAAGGAGAAGAGGAGAAGAAAGACAAAGAGAGAGAAAGTTAGAGAAGCCAAATTCAAGTGAATTTAATTAAGATTTTGATAAATTGGAGTTAAGGTAAGTGTCCCAAACCTTTTTTCCTATATTACTGTGTGGTTCCGGGTCTAAAAATATAATAAATATGAGAAAATCAATGTGATAATAATAAATACTAGACCTACTGAATGAATGAGTATGCGTATCGGAAGGAAAATTGGGTTGTGGATTGCTGAAGTGCTGCCAGCAGATCGCGCCTGCTGTGCGCTCGAGCGCAAAAAGCAGTGCCGCAAGCAGCAGGCCGCGCCTACTGCGCGCTCGAGTTGAGCTTGAGCACCAAAAACCAGTAGCTTCCTTGCCCACTGAGCGCTTGTGCGCGCTCGAGCGCGGGCCGGCAGCTAGGCCGCGCTCACCGCTCGCTCGCTCGGCGCTCGAGCGCCCCGACGGGTATAAAAATGCGACCTGCTTCGCGTTTCTCCGTTTTTCCTCATTTCCAGAAAGTTTTGGAGAGGAAGAGAGAGGAAGAGAGCCGCTTTAGAGAGAGAAAGGAGATCGAGGCGTAGAGTCTGAATCCATCCGGGAGCCAGTTATAAAAGTGGTAGCACGTATCGAGGCAAGTGTTATCATAGTCACTAACTTTCCTCTTTCGATGTTTTTCAGTTATCATAGGGTATTTTCGTCTCGATACCCACCCAAACCATGGAAAATGTGATACTTGTGACTTGAGACCAATGATTGTGTAATTTATTGTTCGATTCACTCACCGATCCGACCGGTGGAGTACCGCCAAGCCCTAACCAACGGGAATTGGGGGTTTTCCATTTACGCACTTATTAAGTTTCCCAAATGTGTATATATGACGGCCGCGCGATCGATCTCGCACGTCTCGACCCATTCGCGGCGACCAGTCCCTCTAAATGGGCGTTGTTACTGTTCACCCGAGACAAAAAGGGGAAATTGGATGTTTTTACCTTCGTAAAATGTTGAAATGACTTTAAAATATGAATCCCCGCATCCCAATAGTAAGTATGTGTTGACCGGACGTCCAATTCTATAAGATTCGACCCATTCGCGGCGTCCGACCCCTCTAAAAGTGGCCTGACACAGTTCACCCAAAATTGGAAGGTAAATGTGCATGCTTTAGCTCTCTTCAATAGTGATGGAACTTATGACTAAATGTTGTGTCAAATTGTAAGCTCTAAAAATATGTAATTGTGCACTGGGAGCAAAGGAATGCGTCCTGGAGGCTTCTGATGTGGTGTTTGACCAACGGAGGTAAGTAAAACCAAACTCTCATGCAAGTTAAATTTAATGGTTGAAAGATTTAAACTCCAAATGAAAGAAGAGAGTCGAACAAGTAAATGGAAGGGAATCCACAAAGTATAATGTGATTGATTTGGTCCCTCGGATGGAGACATGTGATGGCAATGTGATTTTTCAGATGGAGAATGTATATGGCAAATGGTGGATTCCCCTTCGAAAGATTAAGATTAATCTTGAAACTATGACCATGGACCACAGGGGTAGTACCCTCTAGCTTACCATGTACATCATGGTAGGAACCCAAGGAATATTTCGACCACTCCTGGGGCAGGTGATGTTCAGTGTACGTTTTAGGATGCTACTGTGAAAGAATGAGAATTGCACTGGTCTCCGGGGGATATGGGGTGATTGAGATGGCCGAGTGCTGTAGGCCTAAAACATAGCTGATGGTCGATGGCCGAGTGCTGTAGGCCTAAAATATAGCTGATGGTCGAGTGCTGCAGACCTAAAATACAGTCGGCCTTAGAATGTGTGGCAGACACATTCCCTTTCTCGTCCTCTCACATCGTTGGTTAGTACGACCTACTAGTTCGGGTCCGCAAAGATTGATAAAAGCAATGAAAATAAATGAGCGTAACCAGAACAAACATGCAAACTAAATGATTCCAAATGTTCCCTCTTCTCGCATGCTTCCTTTTATTCAAGTTATATGAATCCCCTACTTAGTTACTGTCTTTCCTGTAAATTGCTGTAGTTAGTGATGTATGATTTTATTTGTTGGGTTGTACGCTCACCCTTACTATATGTCTTTCAGATGATAACACATTGATACCTGACGAGACAGAGTAGGCCATAGAAGTGCGATAGATAGCTGATATTGCACGTAGGGCTCGGGACTGGGACTTAGCTGATTTTGTGTATGAAACAGGAATTTCGGTCCTATTTTTTATAAACTGTATAAAACATGTATAGTGATGGTTAATAATGTTTAGCATGAATGAGTGATAGATCAGTTCCCGCAGTATATTGTGGTTTTTATGCTTCCGTAGGTCCTTTTCATTGTAGGCATGGCCGAGGTTCCTAGTTGGCATCCTTCCCCACCGGCATTATACTAGAGTTATAATGTCGGTACCACCTCGGTGGAGGTGGTGACTAGATCCTTTGTAGTGTGTTGAGTCTTGAGACTTGTGGTTTTGTGGTGGATTGTTGTGTAGGGTTGATTTACAGGTGTTTATATTTTGGCAAACGCTCTATTTATAATTGAAACTCTACCCAATTTTCTACAGAAATTAATAATTTTAATTAGGAATACTAGTTTATTATTATCCTTGACGGAGGTTATTTAAGGAGAATAACCCGGTCCGTCACATTTTCCCTTTGCTTTCTCTTATTTTACCTCTACTCCTCTTTATTTTTCCTCTACTCTCTCTTATTTTCCCTTTTGTTTTCCTCTCGCCGTTCCCTCCTTCCTTCTGTGCCCTTATATAGATGCTAGAATGGAGTGTTGAGTCATCGCCCATTTTTGACACAATATGGGCTGACTCACCCTTGGATTTTACACATCATATTTTCTTTCCTCTGCTGGCAGCTAAGTGTCCCCATATTAGCTAAATCACCATCTGCTTATCTTCTATATATATATATACTTCATGATGTCAATTAATTATTGGCTATCCTTGGTTGCAATAAAATTGGCTACAACTTCCCTTAATTTTGGCTGGTCCTATCGTGTGATGGCCTGACTTTATTGCACCGCATAAAGTCGCCATCAAGCCTAAATCCTTGCCTTTAAATACTTTATGAAAGGATAAATAGATAGACATAAATTTTTTTTTTACACACGGGATTTCATGATGCCGAACTATATATATATATATATATATTTTTTTGGTAAGTAAGTGTGAGATTTGAATTTAAGGGAGAAAAAATTTATAAAGAACTATGTTATAACTCCAAGTTTATTGACTTGGAGTTAGAGCATAAGACACTAGGGCATACCCCGAGCAGCTGTTACAACATAGAATACCTCAAAAACCTCTAAGAGGTGCGATTGAACAGAAAATAGAAAATGAACACAGTCATTTTACATAATCAAATTCAAAATCAGTTACTCCCGAGACGACAGGAACAATAACATCCGCACGCCCCACCGCAACTCGCTACAGCAAAACAAAGCTATCCACAAAGCAGGAGCAGCACAGACTAACAGAGAGAAAATAGCCCGAATGATTTCAGGAGCCATGACCCAACAGCACC
>JAOVVI020007513.1:0-14819 GCA_028571085.2 Nepenthes alata | reverse complement strand
CTTCTGCATGCTTTTCCCATTGTGCTAACCTCTCGGGTCGAATGTTATGATGGTCAGCTTGGGTGTTTTCCTCTTGCAGTTGTTTGTCCCAAAGGTTGGTCAAAGAAATATAGTCGAGTCGCTGCTCCATGTACTTTTATTTTCCTCTAAATCGTAAGTTCATTATTATAAGCTTATTCTTTCTAAAAGAAATTAATAAATAGAACTATGAAGTATTATTTATTTGCACATTATATGGCTCCAATATTCTCGCATGGTGTCATTAGTTGAAACCTTGTGTGATATTTTCCACTGCTTAATCTTTGACAATCTAGTAAGTCAAACCGCTAGCAACTCGGTCTTCTGACAATTTGACCCACGATAGAATATCCCGAATGCTTGGTTGGAATACAAGCCGGTCGAATTAGCCTCGAGCTTACTAGGATTGTATGCTGCTAGTTTGTAGTCTTGGAAAAAGGTCTGTCAAGTCATCATTACCTATGCTACATCGTTGACTTGCTGATCTAAGTGCCAAAGCTGCCAATTGTCAACGTGCTATGCAGGGAGGCATTGCGTTAATCATCATAATGAGGGCAGCGAACAGACACACTGTAGCACTCTCAGTGAAGACACATGTCACAGTTATCATAAAGATGCACCTCTTCAATATTCTCAAATAACGCCATTATGGGGATAAGTCATTGGCTATTTACATAATGACACTCAGCCATTTCTATACTTTTTCACTCTTTGAATATCTTTACCCTAATTTGCCATTTTTCTTCTTAATTTGTACAGTCTTTCGAATGGCTCCCCAAGGTATCACCAATATTGCATCCATTCTCTCTGGTAGAGTGATGAGTCTCCATACATCAAGTACCATATCCCGAGCACTATCCAGTATGCTATGCCTAGTGCTAATGACGTGGCTTGCTCTCATCCTCTAGGGTTTATAACCATCTATGAGGAGCATTTAGAAGCCGATCTCTACATTCCAATTGCGAGGGAGTTACACGAGATTTTGAGGGCTCTAAAGATCCCTATTGCTCGTCTTCACCCAAACATCATTCGATATCTGGTGACTCTGTTCATTTTTTTCACACCAAAGGACTTGCCCTGGATACCTGAGTCTTAAAGGTGATCTTTTGAGTCAACCAAGAGACTAACTTGATTTCCTTCACCCCCGTACGAATTTTGAGATAAGTGGGGGGAATCCAAGCTCAATAAATGGTTGGAGGGTGCGCTTCTTCATGGCAATTGGCGTCGATTGAAGAGTCCCGAATAATTGAAGCAAGGTCAATAGCGCCTACGGCAGTGATGTCCTGCCTAGCAAGGAACAGATGGTGGAGTCGTTGACATTGTTCTTGAGAAGCACGCCGACATCCCGTGCCATACTAATCACAAGGTCTCATAGGATACATTAGATGGAGTGAAGTGGGAGATTTGGATGGACGAGGGCGACACCTCTGTCATGCCAAATTGTCATTCCAAAAGGAGGTACAGGGATCTTCTTTCTCGAGACTCTCCAGAGCAAGCCTCCAATGAGATAGCTCATCCGTCGCCTACTTTCTCTAAGCAATGCTAATGGATTGACACGACTTGTGAGGGCTCCTGCTTTGGGTTCTGGTGAGTGGTCGGGGAGGCCAGACTTAGATGAGTCTTTGTTGAACAATCTGTGTTTCAACAAGTCATCTAGATAGACTGAGGGCGAGGAGCTCTTTGCGAACTCTAATATTGGAGCAAGGGACCCCTTATCTGATAGGCCGAGAAAATGAATCAATACCACGACCCCGACCGAGTGGGGGATCCCAATCTTGGTTGCTTCTTCTCTAGAAAAAGTCTATGTCTTTCTCTCCCACTATTTTGTCATGGAGGGTGCTCGAAGTGCTCAGCCCAAAGATGAAGCGGTTGGAGATGGCTCGGAGGCTAAGGTTTTTGCTAAGGGGGCATCCCATCCTAGAGAGTCGATGTTCAAGCCCCTGAGGGCTTTGAGTGGCCTCAATCCTCCTCCAGGTTTTAAGGCGCTACATCCCCATAGTCCACAACCTCTATAATCCTTGCTGAACCCTATTGCAATTGGAGTTGAGGATTCTCCTGGCCTATAGCACTGGGGAGCGCCGTCTTACCATGAGGTACTTCGTCATGGGTTTCTCCATTATATTATTGTACTCTTTGCCATCATTCTTAACTGACCGTAGCTTGTTGTGTGGTCGGTTCAAGAGGTATTCCGAGTGATGGAAAGGGCATTACATTGGAAGGATGTCGAGATCTTGAGGCTATTTCGGGTGCGCATAAATCCTACAGTACTAGAGGATGTGGAGCGTCGAATAAATGCTTCTATTGCCGAGGCTTTACAGAGCGAAGTGAAGGCTGCCTTTCTCAACCAGGTGCGGTCCGAGTCGGAGGTGAGATCCCAATGGTTCTCAGAGGCAAACACTCTGGTTCTAGATCTGATCGCCTCGTTTGAGGACAAGTTTTGGGGGACACAACAGCAACTCACTGATCTCTAAAGTGAGTATTCCTGGCTTGAAGGAGAGTTGAGGCTTTGGTTCTGTCTTGATGAAGTCAGTCATGCCATGGACGAGAGGTTTCGAAATAACATTCGCTTCGGCGGGTGAATTGCATCCTTAGTGGCTCCAGGCTTCCCTGTTGGCCTTTTTAACTCAAGGAATGTTGGAGTTTGATGGAGACCCAGCCTAGTGGACTTTCTAGAGGCAGGAGGGGACTATGCAACATACATTGGGGGCCCCTAACCCTAGGATAGTTGTCCGAGCGGTAGGCATAGGTAGTTTTATGTATGCATTTTTGAGACAGACTGATACTTTTGATGTAGACATTGACTTTTCAATAAATTAACTAGATTGCTTTAGTCATTGTTGCTGATATATTTGAGTGTGCATTAATTTTTTTTTGTCCAACATTGATTTTATTTTCCGATTAAGCATTATTGTGAGGCTCCGGTCCTAAAAACATAATAAATATGAGGTAATTAATCTAATAATAATTAATAATAGGTTTATTGTACATGAAAGTATATGTGCCAGAAATTAAACCGATAAAAAATTGGGTTACGGACTGCTGAAGTGTTGCCAGCAGAGTTGTGCCTGCTGTGTGCTCGAGCCTGGGCTCGAGTGCAATAAGGCAGTGGAGCAACGCTCGCTACGTGCTTGAGTGCGAGCCAACAGTGAGGCCACGCTCTCTGCCTGCTTGAGCGCCCGACGACTTTAAATACGCCACCTGCTTCGCGTTTTCATATTTTCCACGCAACGAAACCCTTAGAGAGAGAGAGAGCGTCGAAGTAGTGAGAGATAGGAGGAGAGAGAGGCTGAGGAATCTGAATCCATTTGAGAGCTAGTTATAAAGATTATAGTATGTGTTGTGGCAAGTGTTATCATACTCACTACTCGTTCTCTTTTGATTTTTACTCGTTTTTATCAGATATTTTTGTCTCGGTACCCACCCAAACCATGAAATGTATGTTACTGATTCGTCCGGTTGATTTACCCACCCATTGGGTATTGCTTGATTTACTCACCGATTCGTCCGGTTGGGTTCGGCCAAACCCTAACCCACGCAAAATTGGGACTTTCTATTTTTCCTACCGTATTTTGATAAATTGACCTCAAAATATGAATTAGCACTCTCATTTATGCATATATATCAGCTGGACAATCGTTCTCACAAGTTTTGACCCGTTTGTGACATTCGGATCCTCTAAACGGACACCGTTACTGTTCACACGAAAATTAATGAAAAAGTTTGCATGCCTACACCCATTTAATGCTTATAAAATTTGTGTCTAATTATTCATGTTAAATTGTAAGCCTCAAAAATATGTATTTGTGCACCGGAGGCAAGGAAATGTATTCCGAAAGATCCTAAAGTGATATTTGCCCATCGGAGGTAATAAATTTTAAACTCTCTTGTGGAATTAAATTGAATCGTTGAAAGGTAAAGAAAGATGAGAACCAAGCAAGTAATTGGAGGAAAAATTCACAATGTATGCATGATAAAACTAATCTTCCGGTTGGAGATAATGTGAATAAAATGGAATGTGGTGGATCCTCTCTCAAGGAAAGATTAAATCTTGAAACTAGGACCATGGACTTATGTCCATTAGGGGGGTTCCCTTTGGTTTGTCACGTACATCACAGTGGGAACCCAAGGAATACTCCAACCGCTCATGGGGGTGGGTGATATTCGTGGTATGCCTTAGGACACTGGTGTGAAAGAACGAGTATTGCCTTAGTCCCCAGAAGATATGAGATAAATTGTGATGGTCGAATGCTGTAGGCCTAAAATGTAGCCGATGGCCAAGTGCTGTAGGCCTAAAATATAGGCGGTGCTTTAGAATGTGTAGTGAACACATTTCTTTTCTCGTTCTATCGCATCATTGGCTAGTACGACCTACTGGCATTGGTTTACAATGATTAATAAAAATAATAAAAATGTATAAAATATAATTAGTGTAAACATGTGACCCAGGCGATCCCAGATGTCCCCTTTCCTCTTATATTTCTGTTTCGTTGCAAGTGTACATCTTTTCCCATCCATTTATCTTTTTTATTATTTATCTGCCTGTTGTAGTGATGTATAATTTTATTTACTGAGATGTACGCTTACACTTGTTATCTCTCCTTTTAGATGAGAATGCACTGATACCCAACGAGACTGAGTAGGCCATAGAAGCATAATAGGCAGCTGATATCGCGTGCAAAGTTTGAGATTTGGACTTAACATGATCATATGTATGAGATAGGAGTTTTGTTCTATTTTTAAAAATTGTTTAAATATGTCCCATGATGTTATTAATGTTTATGTGAATGGACATAGGTTTAGTTTCCGCTATATATTTTGGTTGTTATATTTGCGCAGGTTCTTCTTATTATGGATGTAGTTGGGGTTTTTAGTTGGTATCCTTCATGGCCGATGTTATACTGGAGTTATAATGTCGGTATCACCCCTATTATCGAGGCGTTTAGATCATGTATAGTGTGATAAATTATAAATTGTGTTGTTGCATTGTGGGATTTGCTGTTGATTATTATACTAGTTTGATTACAGGTATTTGTATTTTGACAAACGTCTGATTTATAAATGGAACTCCACCCAATTTTCTACAGAAATCTTATATTATTATTATTGGGCTTAAGTTATGTATTTATTGACGGAGGTTATTTAAGCAAAATAACCTGATCCGTCACAATTGGTATTAGAGAAGGGATGCCTTAGGATTAATCTGAATTTATGCGGAAGCTTAGTATAGTATAGGTTACGGCCAAACGAGTGAACGTAGGAATAAAATGACCAAGTTATGATAGTTAACTTTAGTACTCTCGGTTAGGACATTTTCCTTAATCACGTATGCGTGAGCGTATCCAAT
Organism: Nepenthes alata; assembly: GCA_028571085.2. Classification (NCBI taxonomy): domain Eukaryota; kingdom Viridiplantae; phylum Streptophyta; class Magnoliopsida; order Caryophyllales; family Nepenthaceae; genus Nepenthes; species Nepenthes alata. The sequence goes on along the minus strand of JAOVVI020007513.1, from coordinate 9,457 downwards.
AATGTCATAGAAAGGGTTTAATCTTTAGCCTAACCCGTAATTATTTCTCTTTCAATGGTGGATTTTAAAGTTGACTATGCCACCCAGACGTCGAGGTTCGCAAAGGGATGATCTGCCCCGAGATAGGGAGGCAGAGTATTTAAATTTGTTGGGTCGCCTTACAAACATCTTTGAGAATATGGAGCAGCGACATCTTGCCTCTGTTCTTGCTCCGGCTCCCATCCAGGCTCCTGTCAATCCGGGGCCATCCGCTTACGATCGCTTCGTTCAGGAGCGAGTGCCAACGTTTTTAGGGGAGCCCAACCCAATCAAGACAAACACGTGGTTAGAAAGTTTAAAGAAGGCATTTGCAGTGATCAGATGCCCTGAGGAGGATCGGGTGTTGTTTACATCTTACCGACTGGAAGGTGAGGCGCACCATTGGTGGCAAATGAAGAAAAGATCGCTGGGTGTACCAGAGGCCGAGATTACCTGGAAAATATTTGAGGATTCATTCTTAGAGAAGTATTTTTCGTTTAGCCTCCGTGTTCAGAAAGAGGAAGAATTTTTTAGATTGAGACAGGAAAACCGGACCGTGGTGGAGTATGACGTCAAGTTTTCAGAGTTGTCACAGTTTGCTCCTTATATGGTTGAAGACGAGGAAAGGAAGACCAGGAAGTTCTTACTAGGCTTGCGGGATGATATCTGCAAGCAGTTGGCGACCCTTAAGTTGATCGCTTATGCTGATGTACTAGATTGAGCTTTGATCTATAAGATCAAATAGGAGCATGCTAGAGAATTTTTCAAGAAGAGGTTGTCAAGTAAGAGTGGGACACGTGCTAGATCTGGGACTAGCTTGGGGAGACCATACAAGAAGTTCAAGCAGTCGATTTCAGAACAAAGGAGTGGCCAGATCTCCTTGTTTTCTCAAGCTTTAGTGGGTTCGTGTAAGTATTGTGGGAGGACGCATGAGGGTAGACCTTGTCCCAAGATGACAGGTGCTTGCTTCACTTGTGGCCTGGTGGGGCATAAAGTCAATGATTGCCCTCAATCATCGTGGGTCCAAGCTCCGAAGCCTGTAGTGCGGGCTAAAGCTTTTGCAGTGTCTGCTAGTGAGGCCAGAACATCAGATGAGGTGGTGGAAGGTATACTTCTTATTTGTTGTATTTTTTGCTCAATACTTTTTGACTCTGGGTCCACACACTTATTTATTTCCCCTCGACTGGCTTGTCATATTACACCCCTCCCATGATCCTTGATTTTTCTTTGGTCGTGTCCACGCCCATGGTGTCTTCTATTGTGACCGGCATATCTTACCCAGGGTGTATTGTGGACAAGAATGAGCTTTCTCTAGTTATTGATCTGATTCTACAAGATATGTGTGACTTTGATGTTATTTTGGGTATTGATTGGATATTCAAGTGCCACGCTACCATCGATTGTTTCCACAAAATGGTGGATTTTGCTATTCCATAATGCGAACCTTTTCAAATTCAGGGAGTTCGTAGAGTGGAGCCATCTGGTTTCATTTCTGCTTTGCAAGTTCGCCATTTATTGAGAAGTGGGTGTGAAGCCTTTTTGGCTTATGTTAGTGTGGTAGAGAGTCGGGAGTTGTCCATAAAAGACATTCTGGTGATGTGCAAATTTGAGGACGTGTTCCCTAACAAGTTGTTTTCTCTACCACCACGCCGTGAGATCGAGTTTGGGATTGATCTTGTGCCGAGATCGGCACCCATATCGAAAGTCCCCTACCGTATGGCCCCTGCTGAGATGGAGTTAAAATAGCAGTTGCAGGACTTGCTCGATATGGGTTTTATTAGACCCAATGTTTTGCCAGGGGACGCTCCGGTCCTATTTGTCAAAAAGAAAGATGGGGCATTGAGATTGTTCATAGACTATCGCGAGCTGAATAAGATCACAATCAAGAACAAGCATCCATTGCCACAGATCAATGACCTCTTTGACCAGTTACAGGGGTCCCGAGTGTATTCTAAGATTGATTTTCAGTCGTGATACCATCAGCTTCGCATTAAGTAGGAGGATTTGGTAAAGACGGCTTTCCGAACGAGATATGGTCACTACAAGTTCCTTATGATGCCGTTCGGGTTGACTAATGCACCAGCCGTGTTTATGGATTTGATGAACCGGGTTTTCTGGCAGTATTTGGATAAGTTTCTCGTGGTTTTTATTGACGATATTCTGATTTATTCCAAGGATTGCACCGAGCACGAGGGAACTTGAGAATCGTGCTACAGACTCTTCAAGAGCATCAATTGTTCACAAAGTTAAAGAACTGTGAGTTTTGGCTTGATAAGGTAGTATTATTGGGCAATGTAATTTCTGATGGAAGTGTCTCAGTAGAGCCGTAGAAAATCAAAGCGGTGATTAATTGAAGTCGACCTACGATCGAGTTGGAGGTCCAAAGCTTTTTGGGGTTGGCTGGTTATTACCGTCGTTTTGTGAAAAAATTTTCTTAGATAGCCTTACCCCTCACCCATCTGATGAAGAAGGAATCGAGCTTTCACTGAACCAAGGAGTGCGACCAAAGCTTCCAAGAGTTAAAAGATCGGTTGACGACTATTATGATTCTGACGCATTCTGATAATTTTGGTGTGTTCGAAGTGTATTGCGATGCTTCTAAAGTTGGACTTGGGTGTGTCTTGATGCAAAGGGGGAAGGTAGAAACTGATGGGTCTCGGCAATTAAAAGTCCACGAGAAGAACTACCTGACCCATGATTTGGAGTTGACTGCTATGGTGTTCGCATTGAAAATCTAGAGGCACTATTTGTATGGCGAAGTGTGTTTAGTGTACTCCGACCACAAGAGCATCAAGTATTTGTTCTCGCAGAAGGAGTTGAATATGAGGCAGCGACAATGGATCAAGTTCCTCAAAGATTATGATTGTGAGATCCAGTATCAGTTGGGGAATGCAAATATGGTCGCGGATGCCCTGAGTCAGTGAACTTGCTAAGTGGCGATATTACAGATTAAGCAGATGGAGTTGCTAGACTACCTAAAGTTTTATCATATTTAGCGCTACATCAAGGGCAATAGGATAATGTTATCCTTTCTGCGAGTGCAGCCTGAGTTCCTTCAGAGGATAAAGGAAGGGTAGGTGAACAATCCGTTTTATGGACATTTTGGGAGACCTTGGCAGAGACTCCTAAGCCGATTTTAATGTGCGTACGAATCAAAATTTGAGATTTAAGGAGCGGTTATGTGTGTCGAATGACAAAGAACTGAAGGGAGAAATAATGTAGGAGGTACATAGGACTCGATACACAATTCATCCCAATATAAACAAAATGTACCAGGACTTGAGGAAAAGGTTGTGGTGGAGGAACATGCAAAGGAAGATCGTGGCTTTTGTTAACCAATATCTTATCTGTCAGCAGTTGAAGGCTGAGAGGAGGAAGCTTTCTGGATTATTGCAGCCTCTACCTGTTCCCAGTTGGAAGTGGGAGGACATCTCGATGGACTTCGTGTCAGGATTGCCCAGAACCCTAAAGAATCATGATGCAATCTGGGTCATTGTGGATCGACTAACGAAATCTGCCCATTTTATTGCCATTCGGACTACATATTCCTGTGATCTCTGGTACAGCTGTACATCAATGAGATCGTGAGGTTACATGGTGTGCCAATATCTGTTGTGTCCGATCGTGATCCACGGTTCATCTTTAAATTTTGGGAGAGCTTGCACTGTGAGTTAGGAATGAATCTAAAGTTTAGTACGGCTTATCATCCTTAGACCGATGGCCAATCTAAGCAGACAATCCAAATATTAGAGGATATGCTTTAGGCTTCCGTATTGGAGTTCAAAGGAAACTGGGATGATCACTTAACACTAGCCGAGTTTCTTATAATAACAGCTTCCAAGCAAGTATCGGTATGGCTCCTTTTGAGACACATTACGATAGGAAGTATCAATTTCCCATTCATTGGGAGGAGGCTAGAGATTGGCATTTATTCGGTCCCGATGTTATTCGGGAGATATCGGAAAGGTTCATAGTGGTTTTAGAGAAGCTGAAAATTGCCCATAGCCGGTAGAAGAGTTATGCTGATCGGAGGAGATTTGAACTTAGATTTGAAGTCAGAGATTTTGTTTTCCTCAAGGTGTCGCCGTGGAAGGGAATTTCCAGATTTGGAATTAAGGGGAAGCTAAAACCGCGCTTCATTGGCCCATTTGAGATTCTTGAGTGAGTTGGTGAAGTGGCATATCGTTTAGCTTTGCCACCGAGTTTAGTCGAAGTGCAGAACGTCTTCCATGTATCGATGTTGAAGAAGTACGTCTATGATCCAGCACTTATGATTGATTATAGTTCCTTGGTTATTAGCGAGGGTTTATCATATGTAGAAGAGCCGGTGGCGATCTTGGATCACAAGGACCAAATTTTGCGCTCAAGGATGATCCCTCTCGTGAAAGTTTTATGGAGAAATCATTCCAGTGAGGAGGCGACGTGGGAAAGAGAAAACTATATCAGGGAAAAGTATCCCCACTTATTTCGAGGTATGTAAATTTGATTTGACTTTTAGCATTCATTAAATTTCGAGAATAAAAATTTTATAAGTTGGGGAGAGTTGTGAGGCTCCGGGCCTAAAAACACAAAAAATAGGAGGTAATTAATCTAATAATAATTAATACCAGGTCTATTATACGTGAAAGTATATGTATCAAAAATTAAATCGAGGAAAAATTGGGCTGCGGACTGCTGAAAAGTGCAAGAAGGCAGTGACGCAGCGCTCGCTGCATGCCTCTGCGTGCTCGAGCGCGAGCCGGCAGTGAGGCCGCGCACATTGCCCGCTTGCCTGGTGCTCGAGCGCCCGACGATTTTAAATATGCGACCTGCTTCGCGTTTTTGCATTTTCCACGCAACAAAACCCTTGGAGAGAGAGAGAGAGAGAGCGCCAAACTAGAGAGAGCGGAGTAGATCAAGGCCGAGGAGTCTGAATCCATCCGAGAGCTAGTTATAAAGGTTATAGTACGCGTCGAGGCAAGCGTTATCATACTCACTACTCATTCTCTTTCGATTGTTACTCGTTTTTCATTGGATATTTTTATCTCAATACCCACCCAAACCATGAAATGCATGTTACCCATGTCAAATGTTCAAGAAATATGTTGTTTATTACTTGATTTACTCACAGATTCGTCCGGTTGGATTCCGCCAAACCCTAACCCACGTGAAATTGGGGCTTTCCATTTTTCCCACCGTATTTTGATAAACTGACCTCAAAATATGAATCATAACGTCTCATTTATGCATATATATTAGCTGGACGATCGATCTCACAAGTTTTGACCCGTTTGTGGCGTTCGGATCCTCCAAACGAACACTATTACTGTTCACACGAAAATCAATTAAAACGTTTGCATGCTTACACCCATTTAATGCTTATGAAATTTATGTCTAATCATTCATGTTAAATTATAAGCCTAAACAATATGTATTTGTGTACCGAAGGCAAGAAAATGTATTCCGAAGGATCCTAAAGTGATATTTGCCCATCGGAGGTAATAAATTCCAAACTCTCTTATGGAATTAAATTGAATCGTTAAAAGGTAAACAAAGATGAGAACAAAGCAAGCAATCGAAGGAAAAATCCACAATGTATGCCTGATAGAACTGATCTCCCGGTTGGAGATAATGTGAATAATATGGAATATGGTAGATCTTCCCTCAAGGAAAGACTAAATCTTGAAATTATGACCATTGACTTGTATCCATTTGGGGGGTGCCCTCTGGTTTACCACGTACATCATGGTGGAAATCGAAGGAATACTTCGGCCGCTTTGGGGGCTGGTGATATTCATGGTACACCTTAGGACACTACTGTGAAAGAATGAGGATTGCCCTGGTCCCCGGGCGATATGGGACGAATTGTGATGGCTGAGTGCTGCATGCCTAAAATGTAGTCGATGATCGAGTGTTATAGGCCTAAAATGTAGTCATGGACTGAGTACTGCAGGCCTAAAATGTGGCCGATGGTCGAGTACTGCAGGCCTAAAATATAGCTGGTACTTTAGAATGTATAGCGAACACATTTCTTTCCTCGTTCTCTCGCATCATTGGTTAGTACGACCTACTGACCCTGGTCCGCAAAGATTAATGAAAATAATAAAAATATATAAATTATAATTAGTGTAAACATGTGACCCAGGCGATCCCAGATGTCCCCTTTCCTCTCATGTTTCTATTTCGTTATAAGTGCACGTCTTCCCCCATCCATTTATCATTTTCATTGTTTATCTCCCTGTTATAGTGATGTATGATTTTATTTGCTGAGTTGTACGCTCATACTTGCTATCTCTTCTTTCAGATAAAAACGTACTGATACCCGATGAGACTGAGTAAGCCATAGAAGCGTAATAGGTAGCTGATATCGCATGCAAAGTTTCGGACTTGGACTTAGCATGATCATATGTATGAGACAGGAGTTTTGTTCTATTTTTGAAAATTGTATAAATATGTCCCATGATATTATTGATGTTTATGTGGATGGACAAAGGTTTAGTTTTCACTGTATATTTTGGTTGTTATGTTTTCGTAGGTTCTTCTTATTGTGGACGTAGTTGGGGTTCCTAGTTGGTATCCTTCATGGCCGATGTTGTACTGGAATTATAATATCGGTGCCATCCCTATTGTCATGGCATTTAGATCCTGTGTAGTGCAATAAATTATAAATTATGTTGTTGCGTTGTGGGATTTGTTGTTGATTATTATATTGGGTTGATTAGAGGGGTTTGTATTTTGACAAACGTCTGATTTACAAACGGAACTTTACCTAATTTTTTTTTACAGAAATCTTATATTATTATTATTCTGTTTAAATTATGTGTTTATTGACGGAGGTTATTTAAGCAAAATAACCCGGCTCGTCACAGTTATTGTTGTCGTTATTGGGCTTGGATGAACTCATTTGTCTGATTGTGTTCACTCTTGTGAGGAGGTCATGGCTTTGAGAAAACGTAATCATTGACTAAGCCTTGCAGCTATAGTTATCGGTTTTGGATAGATGTATCTGTCCGGCTATGCTGGCTCCTGTGGGGAGATAATGTCACTGAGAAAATGTAATCGTCAATTGCCTTGCAGCTATTGTTACTGGGCTTGGATGTATGTATCTATCCGGGCTTGGATTATTGTGTTTGCTCCTATGAGGAGGTTATGACACTAAGAAAATGTAATCGCCAGCTAAGTCTTGCAGCTATTGTTATTGGGCATGGATGGATGTATCTGTCTAACTATACTTGCTCCTATGAGGAGGTTGTGGCACGTTTATGGGTGAACCACACTAGGGCTAACTAGGTATGGTTGTCGCAATCTTCGAGCTTTGGCAGAGTCGAGGTTGTCATTTGCGCAGAATCATTAGTGCTAGGTCCTGGTGGGGAGCATTGTCACTTTTGCACGTCTAATCCTAGTTCATCGACCATTGCTAACTGATGGTACTCGTTCCTATTGAAGAAAGTTGTCGTACACATGCTAAAAAGCCTCATAAGGTTTTAATAGCCGCCTGGTGGGGAGGTTCAATTCGTAGTCAGCAAACTCCCCGGGTCGTGATGTCCAATCTCGTCTATACCACTTGTTTGCTAAAATTAAGGTTTAGGATTTGATCTCACTTGAGCCGCTCGGTTAACTGGACTAAGATTTTTTGACTTGTTGCAGCCGGTCGAGGAGTAGGTGAAGGCGTTCACTCTATTTAGGGGCAGTTTAGGTCTTTGAATTAATGCAAACATACAAGCGTTTACATGGTCGGCATGATGAAATGAACAAGCAAATAAATGTGTTTATAACACTCAAGCAACCCACATGGATATACTTGACTTACCTGTGTTTGGTGGAAAATTATCAGTAGCATCTTCTAGGGTGGAGGGCATTCAGTGCTCATAGGATCAGTTTTCTGCTTTGGGTACGTAACACGTATACCTTGTTTTGGAGAATTGTCGATGTTGGGAATGGTCCCTATCAGCGGGGTGATAGTTTGTCGGCAGTTATTTGCCTGTGGCCTCTACACTCTAAAGAATTGGGTCCGTCGTGTCGAACCGGCGCACTCTTTCCTTCTCATTGATGGCTGATGGCTGCTCAACTGCAGGACTTTAGATTTTGGGTTCTTATTGCCGACACAAGACCTATAGGTACCTAGGGGCCTCACTTGGTGCACAGGCAGTGTCTTTTGGTGTGAAACACTGTATACGAGGGGTTGAGAACTCTACCGCCCCCGAGGGCATTCCTACCTGCTATCTATGTTCACTAGGTGCTCACGAGGCCCTACGAGCTTGACAAAGCCTGGAAGTGATCCAGCTAGGGCCCCAATCAAAACTTTGAACACAAGGCTCCCAGTTTGGAATCTTGATCCTACGAGGAAGTGGTCACGTTCGGACCTTCCTCATGAACAGTGATCTCTTTAGATCGGCGAAGAACTTGTTGGCGCTTTATAGAACTTCTTCTTAGTTAGGGGGCCTCTTGTAGTCACGGAATTGATGTGGGTCACGCTGTTCTGGGCTTTTCATCTTGCGTCTCGTGACTCGATCGACCCTCTAGCTGCATCTAGTCCCTATCGCTTGTGGCCACCCAGGCTACGAGGTCATCAAACGACTAGATCTTCTGAAGAGGCTATCTTTCTTTCCCATTCCTCCTTCTAGATGCTGAGGTTTAATAGTTGGAGGGTGCATCCCCTAGTATAGTGTAGCACCTTCAGGTGGGTACAAATGGTTTGGGGCTGCTTGGGACATGGTGTCCATCTGAGCAGCGTGCATCTACATGTCCAAGGCCTATCGTTCGTTTTCGTGACTACTTGTAGAGGGGTCGTCATCATGGGAGATGATGTCTATAACTGGTGCGTTGACTTGTATCTTGGTATTGGCCATGTTTGCTCTTGCAAGTATGGTGGTTAGACTTTTTAGTCGTTTTCATAGACTACACTAATGTTGTACTCCTGGATTTGGATCACCGAACAAATTAGGAAATCGTTTAATCTTTCTGATAGGTCAAGTTAAAATAGGTCCAGTTTTTGTTATTTCAAACCTAGATCCTACACACTATAACTAATAAATAGGAGGTCAGAGGATTGCGGAAACCGCTTTTCGGTATGTCATTTAATACTCAAATAAAAAAATCTTTCTTTAGTAGATTGAAAGATAGAAGGATGAGTGAATAATACGTAGATGTATGTTTTGGGGGATTGAGTGTTAGTGGATGGTTAGACTCCGGTGGTGCGCTTGGTTGGAGAGTGGCTTAGAAATGGAGGTTTGAGCTTCGGTAGTGTGCTTAGTTGGGGAGCAGTTTAGAGATGGAGAAGTGAATTCTAGTGTTTGGACGTCTGAATTTTCAGTGTCAGGACCAGTCGCTCGAATTGCATGTAGGTCGCTAGACCTTTAAGGAGTCTCAAAATGATAGATTTCAGAACCAATTGAGAGAGAGGTATTCTTTTCCTCCTCATCTCCAAGCTCTCTCCCTTTTTTGAGGAGGGAAGGTATTT
>JAOVVI020007512.1:0-14820 GCA_028571085.2 Nepenthes alata | reverse complement strand
AATGACCGTGGCGGTGCAAACGACCGAGTTGGAATTGTCCACCAGTAATTCCGAGACGCAGTCTTTTGAACAAGATTGCGGGCTCGTGTAGAGTGCGGGTCTGTGCTTGCTTCCCGGGACCGCGGTGGCAATTTTGCTCATGATTCTGTTTGCTGCAGAATTCTTGTGTCTTGCTGATATTTGTTGCATTTTGCTCAAGGTGTGCTTTTGCCTGATTTGGTCTGTTATACTTTTAGCCCGGGATGAGATGTGCAAATGACCGAGGCTCTTTTTTTTGAGTTGCAAATGGCCAAGATATATGCTTTCGGCCAAGATGTCTGCAAGGCTATTGCTGCTTCAGGTAAATGGTCGAGGTGATGCATACTACCCGAGGTATGCATTGCCTTGCTTTAGGCTGTAGCCTTTCTAAATGACTGTGGTGGTGCAATTGACCGAGATAGAATTGTCCACCAGTAATTCTGAGATGCAAATGATTGAGACATCTACTTGGCCATGATTGCACATGTCAGAGATTAATTGCTTTCGGCAGAGATGGTGATCCAGCTTTGGTCCGAGGTTGATGAATAGGGCCTTTTATGTGTGTTTTTGTTTTCATGACTTGTGTCATGGTGCTCAAGGGATGCCATTGTTGCTATATTCTACCTCAAAGTCGGCAAAATATATGGATTAGAATATAGGTATTGTAATTTCTTTTCTTTTCTTTTTAATACATTTGAATTACTTACCCAAAAATATATATATACTCATCTTATGAAATGATTAGATTTTATTCATTAACTAACTTTTTGTGCTTTCTCAACCATCAATAATATACTATGAACAAAAATGAAATATTGTACTGATACGTCCCAGATTTCTCAGTTGTGGTACGGGCTAGAGAGTTACTTGATCTTCTATTACAGGTCGAGTTAGTGCGGGTCCGATTTTTATTACTGTTAACTTGGAACCTACGCACCACAAACTATAAATGAGTGGTCAGAAGATTTACGGGACTCACTTCCTGGTTTATCTGTCGACGCTCAAATCAAAATTTTTTCTTAGAAAATAAAAAGATGTAAGAAGGATACTGAATAATGCAAAATTACATGTGAATGGAGATATAAGAGGTGGACCCCTGTTAATACGCGTGAAGGGGGCAGCTTGGAGAGGAAGGAGATCTGGACTCATTTCTGGTTGTACTGGTCGATGGCTCACTAGGGATACATTTGATAGAGAGTGGCTCACTCTAGATATATTCGACAGGGAATAACTCACTAGAGATACATTCGGTGGGAAGTGACTCACTAGAGATACACTCAATGGGGAGCGGCTAACTATGGATGTACTCGATAGGGAGTGACTCAAATGGATACACTTGATGGGAAGTGGCTCACTATGGATATATTTGACAGGGAGTGACTCATTAGGGGTACATTCGGTGGGAAGTGGCTATCTTTGAATGCACTTGGTAGGGAGTGGCTCACTATAGATGTACTCGACGGGGAGTGGCTCATTACGAATGCACTCGGTGAGGAGTGGCTCACCATGGATGAGAAAGAGTTGTGCTGGCCAAGAGAACTCGGTTCTTTTTTGGCTCTTGAATCTCGTTCATGGGTGTTTCTTCTACTGAGAGTTGTCTTCTACTGGGAGTTGCTTACCCTTTGAGGGTTGTTTTGAGGAGGACACCACTCCTCCTTCTCTTCTCATCCCTTCGAGGGTTTCTTTCTCCATTGAGAGTCTTTCCTCCTTTTCTTTTTTTTATTCTCTCTTCCCCTCCCCTTAGACTGATGGCGATGAGGACAATTTGTAATTCTTCGAGGGTAAAGATTTGGCGTCAAGGCCTACAATAAGACCTCGATATTTCAACTCGGGTTATTGAGTTAATTTAGTAATAAAATTATATTTTCATATTAATAATAATACGTATTAAATAATTAATAATAAATGGGAATTGTTGCGTTATTGGATCTTGCGTACTCGTACGGTTGAGGATTTGGTTGAGTTTGCAGACTCTTTTTGAGTACTCGGGCAAGACTCGTGCAATACAAAGGATGAATGAAGCGAGAAGGGAAAGCGTTCTCTTAAATAAAAAGGAAAAATCACGAGACTTTAGTCCAAAAACTTGTTTCACTATTATGTGCTTGGCTACAAGGAGATTACATAATGCTTAAGTCTTTTTTTTTCCTTCTCTTTCTCTCTATAATGGCTAAGTGAGTGTAAATGCATGATTCTTTATTCGGTAAATAGTTAATGTATTTATAGTGATGAGCTTTTACTTGAGAGGAGTTCACGTGGGGTTAGCGTGTATAGGGGATCCTCCCACAAACTCTGTAAATTTATTTTGCCGCGTCAAGAAGGTTTCATACTCGCGGGCTTGGTGTGATGTCATTTCTATCGAGTCATGTGCACGCGGGCCTGGTATGATGTCATTTCTATAGGGTCACGTGCCTTGCTAGCCATCATTTATCTTGCAGCTTGATAGGATCAGTCACCCAATCTCTGGCACGTCGATTTTGCAGACGGGATGGCGTCTGAGGCCCATCTTAAGTCCACGGGTCTAAGTGGACTTCGAGTCCATTGTGCTACACGGGTTGGCTCTGGTGTCTGAACCTCTTGAGCCTATTGGGTCTCTATGGTATCAGGGCCCAACTCTAACGGAATAGATCTTAACAGTTGGCCTTGGGTATCAGTACCCATCACTAGCCCCAATGCGAAAGGGTCTCCGTAAAGGTTCTCTCCATCCTTGGGTATCAGTACCCCATGCCTTGGGTATCAGTATCCATCAGTACCCATCACTAGCCCCCAACCCTTTGGTATGTCCAGTGGTCGCGAATGAGTCTTGCGTAAAGGTTCTCTCCGTGAAAAATTCGCTTGCGCCTTTGCTTCTTACAAATGTTTGTGGATATGGATGAAACCAAAAGCCCGGTGACACACGATCAGAATGTCCGAGAACTCGCTGAGGCTTGCATTTTGCCCAAAGGGTCTGGGGAGTTTCAAGGTCAACAGCCTGACCAGAACGTCCGAGGAATTTTTAGATTTTAGGCGCTGTTAGGCATATATAAATGATCGTCGTCTTCGCATATTTACCAGGGATTCAAAGATGTTCTCGAATAATATGGGGATCATAGGCTTTGATGAAGGCATGTCCGAGTACATTAAAGCGCATTTGTATCCGAGAACTCCCTCTAAATCCGAGAACTTGGCTTGCGCTTCCATTTCTGATATTAAAGTGCATTAAATGCGCATTCAATGAGATTGACGTCGCGTTCGTGTACCCATGACCTCCATGAGAACTCCCTCGTGGGCTTCCTCGGGGTGGTCTTGTATGACCAAAGGACGGACGGTAGTTTGTGTACCCATGAGCCCCCAAAGCGTTCCAACTTTGTCTTGAATCCATGCAAGATTGTGTGGTTCATGACCTCCACTTGCCTGTTATTTTGTGGGTACGCGACCGACGTCTGGACCAACCTAATCCTCAGTTTGGTACAGTACTTAGTGAACTACTTCCCAGTGAATTGGGTTCTATTGTCGATCATAATATACTCAAAAATCCCGAACCTGCACACGATGTTCTGCCGGACCAAATATGTAGCATTCTGCTCTATGATCTTTGCTAAGGGCACAACTTTGACCTATTTCGTAAAATAGTCAATTACAATGATCAGGAACTTTCTCTACCCTGTCGCCACCGGAAGAAGTTCGAGAATGTCAAGCCCCCATTGAGCAAAGGGCCATGGTGATTGTAGTGCCCAGAGTTCAGTATGCGGTTGGTGAGTTATGTTGCCATGAACTTGACAGTTTTCACATTTGTGTACGAAGTCCATGACGTCGTACTTCATGGTTGGCCAATAGTACCATTACCTTATGGGTTTGAAAGTGAGATTCTTGCCCCCAATATGTGATCAACAAATCTCAAGGTGCACTTCTTAGACGGCGTAATCTGCCTCATTGGGAGTGAGACACCTCAGGTAAGGAGCCGAGAACCCGCACCGGTATAATTAACAATCCATGACAGTGTACTAACCTGCTGTCTTCTTCACCTTCTTGGTTGCGTTTGCATCCTATTCTCAGGCAATATTCTGTCGGACAAATACCTCAAGTAGGAAGTCATCCAAGTGTTTGTACTCGAGACTTGCATCACTTCTGGCTCAGGGTCCTCGATGCTTAGCTTGTCTAGAATTTCTCGCATTCCTCAAGCATACTGTTCTGGGTCTCCGGAAGGGGCTACCCTTGCTAGCTTGTCGTCCTTCCCGTTCTCTTCTCTAAGGATGTGAACAAATTCTACCTTTCAAAAGTCCGCAGTCAAGCATTGGACCTTGGATAGGTATTTGGATAGTTGTGGGTTGTTAACCTTAAAGTGTCTGCGGACTTGGTTCACGACTAATGCAGAGTCGCTGTAGACAACCAAGTCTTTGGCAGAGCATTTCTTGGTTAACTAGAGTCCTGCTAGAAACACTTTATACTTCGCGGTGTTGTTTGTAATCGAGAACCCATGGGTCATTGAATACTTTATCTCTGACCCCTTGAGCATTTGTAATACAACGCCGGCTCCATAACCGTCCTTCATTGAGGAGCCGTCAACATACAGTGTCCATGTTGTTACTTCATTTGGCTTGTCTGCATCATGATGGTGTGGATCTCTAACGGCTGGGGTCACTGTTTCGACGATAAAGACTGCAGGGCCTGACCTTTCAAGGCTGGTATCGGACGAAATTTAATGTCAAACTCTCCTAACTCAATAGCCTATTTGACCAATCATCTTGACATCTCAGGTTTATATAAGATTGCTCTCAATGGCTGATCAGTCAGAACTACTACTTTATGCGTTTAGAAGTACAGTCTGAGCTTCTGAGCAGAATATACCAATGAAAGAGCAATTTTTTCTATGTGAGGGTACCTGGTTTCTGCATCCGCTAGGGTCTTGCTCACGTAATATGTGGACTGCTGTCTATCATGCTGTTATCGTACCAACATCGAGTTTAGGGTCGTGTTGGACACAGTGAGATACAAGTATAGCTCCTCGCTTGGTTGGGGAGAAGCTAAGAGGGGAGGGTTTGACAGATAGTTCTTAAGTCCTCGAAACGCCACCTCGTAGCCATTATTCCATTGAAAGCCGATGGTCTTCATTCCTCGCAAGGCCTTAAAGGATGACAGGTGCTTCTCGGCCGATTTGGCCAAAAAGCGGGAGAGAGTAGCTATCCGTCCAATGAGTTTTTGGATTTCTTTTATTGATCGAGGAGATTTCATATCAATGATGACCTTGATTTTTTCTGGGTTAGCCTCGATCTCTCGGTGTGAAATAATATAGTCTATAAACTTTTCAGATACCACTCCAAATGTACACTTGCTTGGATTGAGTTTCATCTGGTGAGTTTTGAGCACATTAAAGGTCTCGGCCAGATCTTGAACGCGGTGATTGATTATCTTGCTTTTGACCAGCATGTCGTCCACATATACCTCCATATTCCGTCTGATTTGATCATCGAATATTTTATTTATGAGCCGTTGATAAATTGCACCTGCATTATTGAGGTCGAAGGGTATGACTTTATAACAGTAAGTCCATTGGTCCATCATAAATGACATGTGTTCCTCATTTTTGGGGCTCATTTTTATTTTATTGTAGCCCGAATATACATCTATAAATTATAAAAGCTCATGGCTGGATGTTAAGTCTGCAAATTGATAAATTCTGGGTAGAGGAAAGTTGTACTTGAGGCATACTTTATTGTGGTCCATGAAGTCCACGCACATTCTCTACTTCCCGTTATTCTTCTTTACCATGACCACGTTTGATTGCTAGTATAGGTATTATACCTTTTTGGATGAATCTAGCGTCCAGGAGCTTCTTCACCTCTTCACGTATAGCCACTAATTTCTCTACTGAATAATTTCTATGCTTTTGCCTGATGAGCCTATGACGAGGATCCAGACCCAACTTATGGACCATTATTTTTGTGGAGATTCCGGACATGCCACTTGGCGCTCAGGTAAAAATGTCCGACTTCTTCTGCAGGAAATTGATAAGGTGGTCTCGGACGGATTGGGGCAGACAACTTTCTATTTGGACATACTTCTCTAGATCTCTTAGATCCAGTGGAACTCGGACAATTAGCTCTCTGGACTGTGCTTATTGCAATATCATTTCATCTCGTAGGTGTAGGTCTTCAAGAGGCTGAGGAAGAGGGATCTGCGTGACTTGGGACAAGTAGCATGTCCGTCCAACAGGTTGATCTCCAATGACCTCCCTAATCCCAAATGGAGTAGAAAATTTTATTTTTAGATGCGGGATGAAAGTGACAACACCGAAGGCGGTTAAGCATGGACATCCGAGAATTGCGTTGTAAACTAATGGGAGGTCCACGACAAAGAAGTTGAGGACCTTGGACATAGTCCTCGGGTATATCCCTAGCGTGACTTCCAGCTGGATGACATCCTGAATTGGTACTGGCTTATTATCCAATTCGTAGAGGAATCCTTTGATTACTCTTATTTGACTTCTCTTAAACCTTAATTTAAAATACGCATCAAGATAAATAAAATTTCTTGAGCTTCCATTATCAATAAAGACCCGTTTCATTTAGGAGTCATTTACTCCATTTGAAACGAGTGCAGTTACAATCAGTGGATTAGAGTAAGGGGAAGTTACATGAGCCATGTCCTTATTGTTAAAGCGAATAACTTCATCCCTATTTCCTACCCTTGCTCTTTTGCCTGCGATGATCTCCCGAGCATCTTCACGGATCGGACGAGTTGATATCATATTTACAACCCCCACGGCCACTCGTTTCTGGGCTAGTTAGCCTCAACATCATCCGCTGTTCCAAAGCTTTGTCTAGATTTTTACAGGAAGCGGTTGAGATGACCCCTCCTTATTAGCTCTTCAATCTCCTTTTGCAATGTCCGACAGTCCTCCATATTGTGGCATCCGCAGCGATGGTAATGATAGTATTTTAATTGGCTGCCACCTTCGGGTTTCAGTGCTTTGGGCCATTTTAAAAATTTATCGTCCTGAATCTGCATTAGGATGTTGGTACGGGTATCGTTTAGGGGAGTGAGATTTATTGGCCTGGGCTCTCTCTGAATGACCTGCTCGGACTTATGCAGCTTTTTTATTGTCTGGGGACCTTGATGGTCCCCACATTCTCTTTTTTCTTTCACCTCCCTCAGGCAAAAGTTTTCATCCTTCTCTAGCCTCTTCGTGTCGTTGGTTTCTTCGGCCACAATATACACTCGTGCCACGGCCTCGGCCTTTGCGAACATTTGGGAACCTTTATGAATGATGTGCTTGAAGAAAGCTCCTCCTAGGGCGGATAAGAACGCGTTCAGCTTCACCCCATCGGCCAACTTTGGGATCTGCCTGGTCTTTGCTATAAATCAGGACATGAATCCCCTCAAGCTCTCTTTGGCACCTGCTTTCCTCGGGTGAGGTGCCAGGGCTGCTTCTCCATCTTTCGGTTGGAGGAAAACTACGAGAGAAAACTTACTACCAACTCGTTGAAGGATTGAATGGAATCAGCTTGCAGTTCGTATAACCGTACTCTTGTGTCGCCTTTTAGTGTCAAAGGGAAGCACTGACACATGGTTATCTCATCTAAGCCTTGGAGGCTCAGGTGCTGCGAAAGTGATTAAGATGATCCATTGGGTCAGCACTCCCATCGTAGATATTGAGGTTTGGCATCTTGAACCTTTGAGGGAGTGGCCTCGTCCTAATCTCCGCTGTGAACGGAGATTGGAGTAAGCCAACTCCTCCTCCGTTGTTTCTACCAAAGACTCAATTATCCACCTTCTCCAGTCTCTCCTCCATATGGAGTGGGGCCACCACATTCTTCTGGTTGAGGTAATTCCTCAACTCATATGACTCTTGTACTGCTTGCGGTTCTAGGGCCCCCTAACCCTAGGAGGGGTGTTATCACGAGGAGCCACCTCGTGAACGACACGCTCCTAGTTGTTGCGAATGGAGCTAGGTTGCGCCTCTCTGGGCTTTTCTCTTGAACCCGATGACCTAAGCGACCTTCAAATTGCCGAGGGACTTTATTGTTTGAGCCAACTTGGGTCGTCGGGGTCTCGTGTTGGTCAGCTTGCTTGTTGGGGTATTTCTTTCCCTGCCCTTATTTTGAGTTGTCGCGGTCTAAGAGACCTTGGAAGGTGTTCCATTCATCCACTCATCCATTTTTGAGTAGAGGGTCTAGACGACTCTGGACACATCGTCTATCCTCATGGCCAATGCCCGTACCACTGGATCTGGATGGTCTTCCACCCTGACATACACGATAGGGCAGTTGTCACGTGTGGCCGCGTCTCTGACAGGGGCACTTGTTTATGCCATCGTGTTTACCATACTTGACTTTGGGAAAAGTGTAAGGAAACTTTTGGAAAATTTCTAAAAAACGTGAAAAATTAATTTTTGATCATTTTCCACAGGCGACGCCAATATTACGTCTTCGGATCTTACGTACTTGTACGGACAAGGATCCGGCTAAGTTCATGGACTCTTTTTGAGTACTCGGGTAAGATCCGTGCAACACAAAGGATGAATGAAGCGAGAAAGAGAGTACGAGGATTAAGCCATACAAAATTTTTACGTAAAAAGTTTTCTCTTAAATGAGAAAGGAAAACCACGAGATTTTGGTCTGAGAACTTGTTTCACTATAACGTGCTTGGCTACAAGGAGATTTACGGAATATGCTCAAAATTTACTTTTTTTTCTCTTTCTCTCTATAATGGCTAAGCGAGTGTAAATATTGGACCTTTTATTTGATAAACAATTAATGTATTTATAGTGGTGAGGTTTCCTTAGAGAGGAGTCCACATAGAGTTGGCGTGTGTAGGAGATCATCTCACCAACTATGTAAATCCATTTTGCCGTGTTAGAAAAGTTGCGTACACGCGAGCCTGGTGTGATGTCATTTTTACAGGGTCGCGTGTTCTCATGGCCATCATTTTCTTGCAATCTGACAGGGCCAGTAACCTAATCTTTGATATGCCGATTTTTACAGTTGTGATGATGTCCGAGTCCCATCCTAAGTCCACGGGCTTAAGTGGACTTCGAGTCCATTGTGCTACACGAGCTGGTTTTGGCGCCTAGACTTTTTTGGGCCTATTTGGTCTCTGTGGTATCAAGGCCCAATTATAGGGGAACATTCTTAATAATTGACCATTGGTATCAGTACCTATCAGGAATAATAATAGATATTAATGTTATAAAATAATAATAATAATAAGTATTATTTAATAATTGGTAAAATAATAATAATAATGTTATTTATTAAATATAAATAATAAAACGCATTAAAGATAAATAATAAATATAATTATATTAAATAATAGTTTATGATAAAACGTTATAATAATAATAATAATAATATAATAAAAACATTTGACATAATAATAATAATAATAATAGTAATAAATGTTAATAAATTAGAGGCGCCACCTCACCTCTCCTTCTCGACGCTTCTTTTCACTTCCTGCCGTTTTTCCCTCTCGATTTCTTTCTGCCGTTTCCGTCTCAGCCTCTCAGTTTCTCTCTTCTCTCCGTTCGCCTCTCTTCCTTGAAGCGACGCCAACATTCAGAAGTCGTCCGTTTCCCTTTCCTCATTCATTCAATTGACCGTTTCTGACTATTCTGTTTCCGTTCAATTTATCGGGCAGCCATGATCGTGGGTCTGTAAAGTGAGAAGTGCGGGAAGTGCTGAGGGTTGTGGGAAGCAGTGGATCGAAGTCGCCGTTGCAAGCTTGAGCCGGAGGGAGTGCCCCTGTCGTTAATCAGTGCCAAAGCCATCATCGCAACCCTAGCCTATTGCTACTGTGTCGTTGTCGAAGCCGTCGCCGCCGCTGCAGTCGAAATTACCGTCGTCAATCGGTGCGGGAGGAAGTGCCGCCGTGATCGTTCGAAACCCTCGCCGCCGTTAAACCCTAGTCGCCGCTTCAGGCAAGTAACTCTTCTGTCATTTTGCAACTGGTTTGTCCTTCTCTCTCTAAGTTAATCGTATTCCTCCACAATGAAATTAAATTAGTGATGTGTGTGGAAATTGTTATAAAAGCTGAATTGGGAAGACAGAGTTCGTGCTCTGTCGGTCGATGGCGCTGCAGTTGATGATTTGGGACTCGGGTATGTAAATGGAAAGGGTGGGAGTCCTCGTGTGGGTATAAACAGTTATACGTATGCGGGTAAGAATGATGTACGTATATACGTATATGTGGAGGTGTAAGTAAATATTTATGTGCGGCTATGTGCAATGTGCGCAGTGTAAGTGCAGGTGTACTGCCGTGTGTGGCAGTGTGTGCTTTGTGGGTTTACATGAGGCAGAGTATGTTTGTGTTGGTATATATGGTTGGCAGAGTATGTTTGTGTTGGTATATATGGTTGGCATATATATATATATATATATATATATATATGTATGTATGTATGTATGTATGTATGTATGTATATGTATGTATGTATATGTATGTATGTATGTATGTAGTTGGTATATTTATATAAATATTCATAATTTCATGGTAGAGAATGTTTATAATAAATCTATGCATGTGAGTTTGGTATGCTTGAAATAATAATAGTCAGTTAAGTGATTATTCTTGTATCTCATTGATGAATTCCGGTAAATTATTCTTTGCGTTAACTTTGTTGGCGTGCGAATATTTTATTGGCACTCTATGGTTAAATTGATGAGAGAATATGAAAACACTAAGGTATTGAGTCGAATGGAAGGGTACGGAACTTTAGTGTAGTCTACACTTTTCTGATGTTGAATCCATATTCCGGAGGTTGAGATCATTTGGATGGATGCTTATAATTTTGTGAACCGGCTTGTGAGATATTAGTGGATATCGTACCGAGGTGATGTTGGGTTTGACTTGTTGATTATATGAATATTCTGTTCCCAAAGGGGCGTGAATCAAAGGATCACAAAATACGTGCAGGTTACCCGATGGGGTAATAAGAATGTTGTTTGTGTGTGTGGATTGGATGCGGTATTTGTATACTACGACTGGCAAGTATCATAAAACCATAGGGTTGCTTGGCAAACTTGCGAGTACTGGTACCTCGTGTGTTATTCAGCCGTGAGGCGGGTGTGTGGATTGAAGGTTCACAGTGATGTATAAGGTCCGAGGAGACTTTCGTGACATTTTACATAATTGGAACCTCTTTTGTGATGGGTTCGATGGATCCTACACCATGGTTGATACTCGGATTCAGTGGAATCCAATTTGCATCTCTAATGATTTGTTGTCTTGTGGTCTCTGAGTCGTGAATATGACAAGTTGTTGAATCTTGGATGGCTCTAGAGTAAAAGTTTATGACAGGTTAAAAGAGATCATGTTGTTGCTGAGGAATTTCGAGATAGAGATGATTAGGGGATTAGAAGCTCGTGACAGGAAGTTCTAGAGTTAGTTTAATTAATTGAAATTTTATTTAATTATATTATCGAGATTGCGTTCCCAGGGTTATGAGATTGTAGATATTTATTGTCTTTTTAAGATTTATCATGAGAATTATGATTGCTATGTTTTATTTAATGATACATTTATGAGGTTATTTATGATTTTGGGTTTCCGCGTGGCCATTCCGGGTTGAGTCGGGTGACTAGGGCTCGGAGCGTCACAGAATGGTATCAGAGAGGTTTGGTTCTGTGAAGAACACTTGAGAACTTATGAATCATTAATATTTGAGGAGTATAAGGATTCTTAAGTGATTGATGATTTAGGACATTCTAGGATATTAGAGGTTAAAAATTTGGAATCGACGGACAATTTAGCATTCGGATTTAGAAAAAAAAATATATCCGAGGAAAAATTAGGATTCATTGAGTAATTAGGAATCTAGAATATTGTTGATTATGTTGGGTCATGAAAATTATGATATAATTGAGGGCTTAGAATGGGCGGATATTTTGAGTTCAAAGTAGATGAGTAAATTAGAAATATATATATATATTTCTAATGTTAGCCATGCATAGATGGTCGATGTTCATGGAGTATTACAACCAGCGACGTAACTTATTGGCGAGACTAGTAGCATTCAAGATTGTAGCTGATATGTAGTGATATATATATATATATATATATGTTTCTAATGTTAGCCATGCATAGATGGTCGATGTTCATGGAGTATTACAACCAGCGACGTAACTTATCGGCGAGACTAGTAGCATTCAAGATTGTAGCTGATATGTACTAATTGCGCCAACTCATTTTATTAATAGAAATGACAAGCATCTAGGCCGTTTTACCTTTTGAAATGACAAGTATGCACACATTCACATGAACAATCACACATAAATATGAAAATAGCAATTTTATTAATAGAAACGTGTTACATGTACGAGCACTCGCAATGGTGTATGCACACCTTACTTGGCTATGGCGTTTAATTTCCATCTTATTTAATTTTTTTAAAAATAATTATTTTATTTTTATCTTATTTTTTTCAGTAACTAAATATGCCGTTGGAGTTTAAATTTTGAAACATTTAAAAAAAAAGAAAACAGAAAAGAAAGAGCAAGGAGCGTGAATGGAATTTAATGTTACGCATACAACCAAACCCTACCAATCCATTCCTCTTTTCTACTCTCAGACGACGGCCATTCGGGCTGCGGTTGCAAAATTTCAACACAAATCTTTCCATGTCTCTCATCGGAAAAACTATGGATGGAAGTTTGAGCTATGTAAATCGTCTTTGTATTATTGTGTTTTTTGTTTGTGTTTGTGAACCAATAGTTCAATATTTTTTGTAATTTTTAGTGGATTTCGCTGTGAAGAAATGTTCAGGTAGTATCAACATAACCCCAACGTTCAGGTTTAATCCAATCGTATTTGTTTTACTCTTTTTGGTTCAATATTTGTATCCTCTGTATTATTTTGTTGTTCATGCTTGTAAATATATTAATTGAGTCCAAATTTTTGGGTTTTATATTTTAGGTTTGTCGTGAGGAATTTGAATGATTCATGGTCAAATTTGTGTGAGATTGGGTAATTAAAGTAATCAACCCTAACACAAGGACCGTTCGTTTATATTTGTTCATGATTTTAGGGTTTTCGTTTTAGATAAAAAATAAAGATTGTTAATTTTAGTTTTCTTGTTATTTACAATTATTGGGTTCTCCTTTGTTAATTACACTGCACATTTGAAAGATTTTTGTTAATTTTTAGAAGTTTATGCCGGTGCTGTATATTACACACCTCCTCTTCCATAGATGCCGGTAATTTATATGTACAACCAAACTGTATGTTTTTTCTTTTGGGTTCATTTATATAAGTTTATGCTGGAAACGTGTATTATGCACCTCCTCTTCCACAGACACCAATAATTTATATATACTAGCAAAGCGTGTTTTTTACCATGATACTTTACTCTGCTTGAATAATTAAACAGAACATAAGGTTTATTTTTTGTTATTAATATGGAATATTGTACACTATTGGGTCCAGTATTGAACTGGGCCGTGACCGGTTAATGCCCAAGTGGGAGAAGGAAGCCCATCACTAGAGGAGCCCAACCTACAGAGGCCAATCTGGATCCGCAAGGGGACAAGGCGTGCTGAGCCTTAGGCGACGCAGTCAATCAGCTTCGTCTGTGTCCCTGTTTGTAACGACCCAGATTCTAAAGCATAGAAAGTCCCAGTCATCGAAGTCCCAGTCATCGAGTCAAAATAATCAAGGGATCAAGAAAAATTGATGATTATCCGGTCAACTGTTGACCGGAAAATGTAATAAGAAAATCCAAATCTGCCTTGAGGTGAAGTTCCAAATCGGCCTTAGAGCATATTTTGAAATCGGAATTTGTCCCATGAATTTGAAGGCCGGAGTGCATTGTGTGAAGTGAGGCTGAAGTGGCCTTGAAATACGGAGTGACTTTGTGTGTTAATGAGGCCGGAGTAGAATTATGGGTGCAAGGACAAGAAATCCGAATTTGATGAGAAGGTGATGGACGGAGTGAATATTAAGAAATTGATCGGAATTGGAGATGTTGACCGGATTTGAGGGTATTATGTTGGCCGGCTTTAAGTGGGAAAGTTGACCGGATAAATCTATTAATTGGCTGCCGAATTCCAGGCAAACTAAAGACAAACTGTGAATGGTTGAAATCCAACTAGGTCCCAACTGAATAGAGTAAGTGAACCACCCCGTTGACCATCTGAAAGTAAGTATCAAAGTGGGTAACTTAACCACTTACCCCCACCAAACCTACTTGCTCCCACTAAATCTCTGAGAAAAAGTACCATAGTAAGTAGCCTAACCCACTTACTCCCACCTACCCTCTGAAAAGAGGTATCGAAGTAGGTGACTTACCCCACTTACCTCACCTAACCCCTCTTCTATGTATACCCAGCTTCGATCAAGGAAGCTAGCACGAGCAATCAACAAGAAGAACAGTGAGGAGTAGAGAAGGAGAGAAAGCTTCCAGTCTGTAAGGGTGGGCAAACGATAGTCAGGCAAGTGTACCTCGGACGCTGATCTTTAAGTTCATACTTTAAGACTATTGCAAGTGTACACCATTTCCCCCTGCTTTTAAAATCATGATTTAATGCAAGTATATGCATGTTTCATCGCAAGTATATCTGATTCTTGATGAGCATATGTTATGGTATGTACGATGTTTGTTCTGATTATTGATCAAAGAAGAATATCTGTTAACCGCATGTTTAAAAGAAGTTCAGTTTTTCCTTAATAAAATCAAGTTCGATTTTTTCTTGATAAAGAATCAGTTTGGTTTTCCCACAATGACAAAGCATTCCGTCCTTCAGTAAAAAGCACTCCGTCCTTCAGTAATAAGGTACTCCGGATTTATGAACTTCAGCTTTTAAAAGTACTCAAGCTTTCAGTAAAAAGTAC